>JAVSCE010014620.1:0-40443 GCA_032199065.1 Smutsia gigantea | reverse complement strand
CAGAGGGGGCCTGCATTGGGGACACTGTGCGCATCCCAGGTCGGGGCCCAGCCTGGGCCACAGCTAGATGTGCAGCTCTGTGTCATCAGGTGGCTCCAGGCCAGACTCTGTGCTGAGTGCTGAGGCGGAGGGGCCCTGGGCCACCCCAAATGGCGAGACAACAGGTGAGCGAGCAGCCAGAGGAGACAGTGAGGGTGAGAAGCTGGGGGACATGGCAGCTGAGGACAGGGAACCTTCATGGCTGATGGGGGAGCGGTGAGAGGCTGGCGGGAAGATGGCCCGGGTTGCAGCCGTGCTGGCTGGCTTGGGGGGCACCGACTTGGCTCCTGGGTGGGCCACGGCAGTGATGAGGGGTGGTGGGTCAATACGGGGAGCTGGGGGACATGGCCGAGCTTCATCCTTGAGCCGGGCGATCTCTGTGAAGACACTGGCTAGTGGCTGGAACTGAGGGCACCAGCTCAGCAGATAGTCCCAGTTATAGCTGCCACGGAGCTCCTCCTCACCAGCCACAATGGCTGTCAGAGCACCTGCCACACATGGCTTGCCATCTGCTGGGAAGCCATAGTCCCCAGTGGGTGCGGGGCTCAGGCCACAGCCCCCCAGGAAGGCCGTGGCAGTGGCTGGGGGACCCTCTTCTCGATACAGAGTGGCTCCTGCACCTGGTAGCAGCAGCCCTGCCTTGCGGCCCTTATACCAGGTGTCAGGGGCAGGTGGCTCACAGGATGTGTCACTCAGTCCATCTGCATCCTGCTGGATGCCTGAGTCAGGACCACGGGCAGCCAGGGAGGAAGCCACACTGGCCACACGGGGGAACTCATTGATCATGCGGATCTCATCATCCTCTGCAGCTTCTGCTGATCCCCGGCCGCTTGAGTGTGAAGGGTCCAGGGAGCCACCACGGGGGTAGGGTCCTCCAGCTCCTGGTCCACCATAGCTGGGAAGAGTCTGGTGATATAGGTGCTCTGAGGGTGGTGGGCTGGGTTGCTCTCGGCCCAGCTTCTGCAGGGAGCCACTGGCCATAGGTGCTGTCTGTGACATTGGGCCAGGTGCTGCCTCAGCCTTACGGCTCCGGGCCCGCACTAGCCCGAGGACCAGGGCTGCTAGTGCAAGCACCACCACAACTCCCAGGGAGGCTGCCACAGCCCCCACCAATAGCAGGTTGAGGTCAGGTGCCAGGCCCAGTGCAGTGTGGGTAATATCCACAGTCACAGGCACTGTGGCACTTCGGGAACCAGGCAGAGGCCCCCGTGCCACCACCTCCAGCCTCAGCTCCCGTGGTGCCTCACGCCGGGTCCGGCCCCCACCCCCAGAGGTGCCTGTTCTGCTACCTGGGGCCCGGCTGTCCACCTGTAGGTACAGGGCACCTGTAGTCTGGTTGATACCAAAATAGGGGGAAGAGGTGGCAAGGGAATAGAGCACCAGGCCATCGGCACCACCATCCTCATCTGTGGCCTGCACATGACCCAGGCTGTGGCCACGCCGGGCACCTTCTGGCACTTGGAAGTGGAAAGCTGGCGCCAGGAACACTGGGTCATATTCATCCTCACCAGTCACCAGCACCGACACAGTGACCGAGGCGGAGAGATTCCCAGCATCCGCAGCACTCACCAGCAGCTGGAAGCTTCCTGTGTGCTCGTAGTCAAAGGCCACACGAGCCCGCAGCTCCCCTGTGGAGCTGTTCAGTGCAAATGCCTCGCGGCCCTGGGGCCCTGGCCCAGCCTCCAACAGGCTGTAGCGGAGCCTCCCGAAAGCTCCAGCATCCCCATCAATTGCATGCAGAGTGGTCACAAGAGTGCCTGGAGGCTGGTTCTCCACCAGACTGGCACTGAGCAAGCTCAGGGGGAAGGCTGGGCCATGATCATTCACATCTTGGACCTCTATGGTCACTGGTGCCAGAGCAAAGTGTGCCCCAGTGGGGTCTGCAGCCTGCACTACAAGCTGATGTCGAGCCTGGGTCTCACAGTCCAATGGGTGGGCCAGTCGCAAGGCTCCTGAGCTCTCATCTAGCTCAAAGAGCCCTGAAGGGTCGCCCGAGCGGAGAGTGAAATGCACAAGACCATGAGGACCTGGGTCAGCGTCAGAGGCCTCCATGTGCAGCAGCTCAGCTCCAATAGGTGTGTCCTCGGGGACTGCCATGCGGTAGGATGCTTGGGTGAAGACAGGTGGGTTATCATTGACATCCAGCACAGTGATGGTGACTGGCACAGCTGAGCTGCGAGGTGGCTGTCCCCGGTCAGCTGCGGCCACAGTTAGATTGTACTGGGTTAGGCTTTCAAAGTCTAGAGGCTCAAGCAACACCAGGCAGCCAAGTGCCCGGGGTCCTAGTCCACCACCTTCCCCAGCCTCTGCCAGCCGGGGTTCCAGCTGGAAGACTTGGCCCCTGTTGCCACTAACAATACTGTAGTCCACGGTGGCATGGGCACGGCTTCCATCAGCATCTGTGGCCTCCAGGGTGAGAAGGGTGGAGCCCTGGGGCAGATCCTCAGTCACAGCCACACGGTAGTGGGGCAATGTGAAGCTTGGGGCGTGGTCATTCTGGTCCTGTAGCTGCACGTGCACTGTGGCTCGTGCTGCCCGGCCTGGCATCCCATGATCTCGTGCTTCTAGCACCACATCCACCACTTCTGGCCCGTCATGGCCCAAGGCCATTGTTCCCACTGTTGTGAACAAAGTCCCTGAAAGGAGAAGAGAATGGAGAGAAACATGCATTCAGCAGAGACTATGGGTGAGCAGAGGAGTGACCCTTCAGCGCCTAGGAAATGGCTTTCATCATCAGACTCCAGGGAATGGCCTGTGTGCTAGGACATTATGGAATAGCCTGCAGGATTCGGGGAGCAGCTTCCAGACATGCAGTCAGGACAGAGCTTAAAAAACAAAGGGGGAAAAATGTCCTCCCTGGGTCAGAGATCCAGGAGTTTTAGAGTTCAGGCAAGAAATTCTAGGAATGAGGTCAAAGTATGGCCCAATACAGTCAAAGATAAGGGGTCAGATCCTGGGAAGGACATACCATTGTTGGGGTCAACACTGAAGCCCTCAGCAGGGGAAGCCAGGTGGTAGGAGATGTGACCATTGGCACCTGAGTCCCGGTCTGTGGCAGAGACGGAGAGAATGGCCCTGCCTGGGGGCGTATGTTCAAGCAGCATCACCTGAGGTGTGAGGACAAGTGTTTATGGCAGAGCTTCCCAGCTGCCCTGCTGTACATTCAGGCTATGTTCTGGAACTTGGCCCATGGGACCTGCTTGGCATCCATTACAGCTTGGAGCCCATACTACTTAGTATTTGAATTGCTTGCCTTCCCTATTTCTGGGCACAGGATGAAGAACTTGGACACAGTTCCCAGGAATTGGAGGGTTGGTTTGAGACGGGACCCTCCTATCCCCAGAGCTCAATCCACAGGTCAGTTCTAACATCCAGCCCACCCCAGACACTTCTAGCCTAATCACTTCCCTCCAGTGTGAACAACCCAGGCCCAAATGGGATGTAGGGGCACTGGTACCTGGTAGAGGCTTTGCGAGAAGGCAGGTGCATTGTCATTGACGTCCTCCACGAGCACTGTGAGGTTGGCACGGCCCTCATGAGGCCCGTCATGTGCCAGCAGCTGCAGGTGGTAGCGGTCATGCTGCTCAAAGTCCAGGGGACCCGTGAGAGAGAGGCGGCCTCCATAGCGGCCTATGCTGAAGGGATCCTGGGGCCCAGATGGGCTCAGCACATACCACAACACTGGTCCTGAGTCCACATCATTCCCTGTTACCTGTGCAATCTCTGAGCCCAACAGTGCATCTGCAATACATGGGATAAGTGTGTTTGGCATGGTCTCAGATATCCCTGGAGACCCAGAATAGGGAATAGTGCAACTACACCACTCTTGGTACATCTCACTTTACCCAGCTTCTCACCTTCCGACACTCGGAGCTCCCAGGGCTGGGGGATGGTGGGGCGATTGTCATTAGTGTCGATGACCAACACCGTCAGGGTAGCTGAGCCCACCAGGGATGGGCTTCCTTTGTCTGTAGCCATCAGTACCAGCCTGGACACAGAGCACAGTCAGGGCGTGGGACCTGGGGATAAAGGAGAACCCCAGGCAGGACTAGGAGGTTGGGGGACTAGGGATTGAGGAAAATTCAAGGCAGGGGTTGAAACTGGATGGACCTAGGATGGGGTTTCAGGGTCTACGGAGCCAGGCCTCACCGAGTCTCGGCCCAGATCTCACGGTCCAGGATGGCTGTGGTAGTGATAGTGCCTGTGGCTGGGTCTACATGAAACAATCCCCGGGCTGGCTGGGATGCAGCCAGACTGTAGGAGATCTGCCCACTGGGGCCTTGGTCCAGGTCACCTGCCTCCACCTGGTGGGAGCAGAAGGTTGCCGGCACCTGGCTGGCCACAGACAAGTCCAACCAGCTCTGCCCCCAACTTCCCATCACACCCCACACCTGTAGTAGAGGTCCCTCTAAGGGCCTGGACTCGGGCAGGAAGGCCACGTAGTGGGGCTGCAGGAAGCGGGGAGCGTTGTCATTGGCATCCTGCAGGGTAAGGGTCAGCACAGAGAAGGCAAAGGCTCCTCCGCTCTCTGCCTGCAGCACCAGTCGCAGCCGTGGGCTTGCCTCAAAGTCCAGGCCCTCTGCTGAGCGAACTGTGATGGCTCCTGGGGAGAGGCAGAATGCACCACTGACAGCCTCCTCACTTGCCCTGGAGACCCCTTACTCAAGGCAGCCCCTCCCCAACCGCAGCTACCCCAGGAGCCTGTCAGCTCACAGAGGCCCCTGCCCTTTACCTGTACTAGGCTGGATGGCAAATGTCCCCTTCTCATTCCCACTGAGAATACTGTAGGTGATTGGTCCATTTGAGCCCCCTGCATGAACAGCCTTGGGGGAGACAATGGGAGTCCCTGCAAAGTGGATGGTATTTGGTCTGTAAACATTAGACTGAGGAAGTTATGGGGACATTTCTAGTGCGTAACCCCAGCCCATCCAGGCATACAAACCTAGGAGACATGGTTGAGGACCCACCTGGTGGTGCATTCTCACGGAGCACAGCTTCGCTACTAGCCCGGGGAAAGCGGGGTCCACGCTCAGACTCCCCCTGAAGCCCAACAATGACCACACCAGTGGCAGAGCGAGCTGGACGGCCAAGGTCCGTGGCCACGATGAAGAGGACACGATCCCGGGGGCCCAGGGCTACAGGAGAGCGGGCCACACGGATTTCACCAGTATAAGAGTCCACAGTGGTGCCAGGAGGTGGTGCACCTGCCAGCCGGTATAGGATGGAGGCATTGGCACCAGCATCACGGTCTTCAGCTCGCAGAGTGGCCAGAGCTAGGGTCGGGGTGCTGAGGCTGGGGCTTGGGCGGGGCAGGCGCAGCCTCAGGGGACTGGTGGGGAAAGTGGGTGCATGGTCATTGACGTCACGCACCGAGATGGTGATAGGTACTGTGGTACTCAGGGGCCCAGCAGCTGCACCATCCACTGCACTCACAGAAAAGGCATAGCTGGGACACTGCTCTCTGTCTAGGGCTGCAGCTGTGCGCAACTCCCCGGAGCTGGGCTCTAGCAGGAAGGCTCCTGCTGCACCTGCACCCAGGTAGTAGGTCACATGGCCGTTGGCCCCAGCATCAGGGTCATGAGCCTGTAGCTGCAGCAGCAGGGTTCCTGCAGGCGCATCTTCAGGCACCTCCACAGAGTAGGCAGGCAAAGGGAAGGCTGGGGCATGGTCGTTGGCATCCAGCACTGTCACTGTCACAAGTAGAGTGGCACTGAGAGCTGGCTGGCCTCCATCCCGGGCCTCTATTCGCAGCTGAAATGCTGGTTCCACTTCCCGATCTAGTGGCCTCATGGTGCCAAACTCCCCAGAAGCCAGGTCTAGGACAAAGGCTCCTGATGGGTTTCCATCTACAGAGAAGGGTGTGCACACACAAATGTGCATGTGTCAGCCCATCGGAGTGGGGTTAGTTTACAGGCCATTGCAAAGAATGAGAAAGAAAGAAATTGGGAGAAAGGTAGAGAAAGCACAGAAGGTAAAAAAAGGTACCGTAAAGCAGCTATTCTCAGGGTGCGGACCTCCTAGGAGTCTCCTGAGACCCTTCCAGTACATAAGATCAACACTATTTTCATAGCAATATAAGACACTGTATGACTTTTTCATTTTCATTATCTTACAAATGTAGAGTGGGGTCCAGATGCTACAGGACATGTGATGACATCATCACTTGGATAGTTAATGGAATCTGTGCTTATGTATTCTTTTATTTTCTAGAATACTCTAGGTGGAGAGTTTAGAGCACAAATATGTGTGTTTTCAGAGGTTCACTCAGTTTTTGCTGGCTTACCTTCAGTTATACCTGCTATAATTTTCATGGTCTCATTATTGTCCAACAAATTGTTATTGAAACCCTAATAATTTCCTTGTGTCTGTGCAGAAATTCAGCAAGCAGTATACTTCCTTGGCTTGTTTTGCAATGATATTTTAAAATTTCCTCAGCTTTAATATCTGACATAGTAAATGATATATTGTATATATTACATATTTATAATGTAATATATTATTACATCAGTAACTATTGATGTCATAAACAAAAATTCGTTAGGGTTTTCAAAAATTAAGAATGTTAAGGGTTCTGAAACCAAAGTTTGAGAAGAACTACTCCACAGGGAGAGATAAGAAAGAAAGAAAAGAAACAAACAGGAAGATAAGAGACATAGAGGGAGATGAAAAGCGGGAGAGGCAGACAGACACTCAGAGATACAGATGTATACATGAAAAAAAAAGTGGAAGATATAAAAAGAAGGAAAAGGAGACCCAAACCCACTGAGTCTGACACAGGCCAACAGGGAGTAGAATTGGGCAAGTGGGTGCTGGGCTAGTGGGTGTGGGATAGTTCTCACCCAGGATTCGGTACTGCAGTTGCCCATTGGCTCCCTCATCTGGGTCAGAGGCCCGCAGCATGGTAAGAGTTTGGGGTTCCTGGCCCTCTGGCACCTCCAGGGAGAGATGGGCACTCCCAAAGGCTGGGGCATGGTCATTCTCATCCTCCACAGCCACTCGCACTGTGACATACGTCAATAGTGGGGGTGAACCCCTGTCCCGGGCATACGCTGTGGGGAAACAAAATCAGTGAAATCTAGCTTGCTCCGATCCATGGAGAAAACCACACCACGTAGTGTTCACACACGTTCACCAGGTATACACACAAACCAGAAAATGTCCATCTCTTCACACCTTATAAGCATACAGATGCCTACGTGTGTACATGCACACATAAATATCCATGTATCAAAAGATATTTTCTTTTGCACACCTCCCATGCTTGGTGCATGCAAGATGTATCTTGGGTTAGTGGTGGTGCAATAGGAAATGCACTAAATAAGGTATCAAAAGATGTGGGTTCCAGTCCCAGCTCTGCCACTCCCAAGCTGTGTTAGCTTGAGTGAGTAAGTCATTTAGCCTCTCTGGTATTCAGTATCAATATGCTCCTCTGCAGTAAATTGCTGCAGTATAATCTGAGGGAATCCTAGAGGGCATACCTGTGACATGCATTTGAGTCTGTGTGGTCACAGTGGTGACAGCCTAGAAGTCAGTTTATCTTGCACTCTGCCAAACTCCTGACTCCCCACAGTGATCCAAAAATACAACAGAAGCTGTGCTATAATAGATGGAAGTTTCTAGAAGGCATGTCGGGGTTCTGCCCATGTTACACTGGTGTTTACAACTCTTTAAGATTTTGATGTTCTGCCAATGTGTACCTGTCAGGTTGATCTCCTCCTGCTCCTCCCGATCCAGGGTCCGAAGAGTTGTGAGAACCCCAGTGTCTGGGTCAAGGGAGAAGTTTTCACCAGAGATGCCTCCGTAAGTCACTTGCCCATTGGCCCCTGAGGAGGGGTAGCATGGAGGAAGATCAGAGGGTAAATAAACCTTTTCTTGCTGCAATCCACCCCTTTCTCAACTCATCCCTCCACATCTTACCCAGGTCCGGGTCAGCTGCCCACAGAGTGAGCAGAGATGTGCCAGGTGGGCTGTTTTCACGCAAAAGGACGCTGTATTCCTGCTGCTGGAAAGTGGGTGCCTCGTCGTTGATGTCAGCTACGCTGACAGTCAGGAGCTGCGTGGCTGAGCGGGGCGGGGAGCCGTGGTCTGAGGCGACCACAGTCAGTACATGTTCAGCTCGCTGTTCACGGTCCAGTGCCCGCACCACGGACAGCGCTCCTAGGTCAGCGGCAGGACAGGTTGGAAGGAAACCTCAACGCTCCCTCTGTATCAGCACCCTCTGCGCCACCACTGCCCACCTCCTGCCGCGCGGGGCCCAGCTCACCGGTGCTGGCGTGTAGCCGGAAGCAGCCATCCCCGCCAGCCGCCAGGCGATAGGACACGCGTGCTGCCTCGCCCAGATCCGGGTCTCGGGCTACCACGTGCAGCGCGGCGGGCCCAGGGGGCTGATCCTCCGGAAGACGCACACGTGAAGGTGAGGCGAAGACGGGAGCGTTGTCATTCTCATCCGTGACAAAGACCCGCGCGGAAACGCGCGCTGTGCGGCGGCGGCTGGCGTTGGCGGGCCGGTCGGTAGCCTCCACGAGCAGCAGCAGAGCTGGTGTGGTCTCCCGGTCCAGGCCTCGCGGTGCGCTGAGCGCCCCAGTGCGCGCGTCCAGGCGAAGCGCCGGCACAGGCGGCTCCTGGCGCAGCAGACGGTAGCGCACGTCGCTGTTGGGGCCCGGGCCGTCGGCGTCTGACGCGCGAAAAGTGTACAGCGCCGCACCAGGCTCCGGATTCTCCGGCAGCGCCAGCGCTAGGGGGTCGCGCGCGAAGGCTGGTGCATGCTCGTTCTCGTCCTGCACGCGCACCTGCACCCGCAGCAGCCGCGCTCCTAAGCCTCCCGGCCCCTCGGCGCGAACTGTGAGCGCACGCCACGCCGGGCCCGCCTCGAAGTCCAGGGGCCGCGCCAGGTACAAGCGCCCTGAGGCCGCGTCCAGTGCAAAGGTGCCGTCGGGGTCCGCGCCGCCAACGAGTGTGTAGGTGAGTGCGCCCACCGCCGCCGGCTCTGGAGGCGCCACCGAGCCCAACAGGGAGCCGGGCTGCATCCCCTCTCCTGCTGTCACCGTCAGCACCACAGGCACCGGCGTGGCAGGGTCTGGCTCTGAGGGGTCGGGCGGAGGCTCAGCTGAGCGAGCTGAGGGAAGCACCTGTTGTGGGCCGAGGAGGGGGTATGGAAGGAATCAGGGGGACCCGTGTAAAAGGGGGTTTGGGTTGGCCAAATGGGGAGCAGGAAGGGTGGTCACAGCAGCCGGACTAAAGGGCTCAAGGACCCCATGAATCTGGGTGGACCTCTTGGAGGGGGGCCCACAGCAGGTATCCACAGTAAGTAGACAGACTGAAGGGCAGCAGCCATACCTGCAGCAGCAGCTGGAGGCTGGAGCTCCGAGGGGGGCTGCCTTGGTCGTGAGCGCTCAGAGTCAGCACATAGTGGGGCCGCTCTGCTCGGATCAGGGGTGCTGCCGTGAGCAGCTCCCCTGAGTGAGGGTGCAGAGAGAAGAGCTCTGAGCCAGGACCTGGGGACAGGCAGAGCAAGGGTGAGGTCTTGGGTCCCAGAGCTGAGCAGGTCCATGAGGGCATGACCCACCAGCATTCTTCAATCCACCCCCTATACCTGTTAATGTGTACAGGATGGTCCCATTCTCCCCCTCATCTGGATCCTTGGCCTGCAGAGTTGTCACCAGTGTTCCTGGAGGCACACGATCTGGTACCTGTGGGGACACAACTCACCTACAGTTGTCTCCTCCCTGTTCTTGAGAAAACTTAGGATCAAGTTACCCTTGCCTGTATTCAGGCAGAGCCCCTTTTTTGCCCTTACACTTCTCCCAAGAGGCAGTCTCTTACCTACACCTACATCTACCCCATTCCCTCTCACACTTCTTCAGGGCAGCATACTGCCACTTCACATACCTGTACAGGGAGGCCCCCACCAGCAGCCCCTGAAGCCTGCAGGAAGATGGGGCTGTTGTCATTAAGGTCGAGCACTGCGATGTGCACAGTGCCTGTGGTACTGCGGGGCGGGCTTCCCCCATCCTGCACTTGCACCAGGAGCTGGAAGCTGCTCTGACGCTCACGGTCCAGGGTTTGGAGTGTAGTGACTTCTCCTGGGAGTGCAGGATAGGCATCACGTATTAGATAGCTAGGAATGTAGAGCCTGCGGCCTGTGACTAAGAAGCTGGGATTTAGGGACTGTGGGAGGGAATGCTCAGGTGAAACTCCAGGCTGAGTCCTGGTCCTCATGGCTTGGGTATGGGGATCCTGTCTGGGTGTTCACCAGTCTGAGGATGAGGCTATGAGGTCTCATAATTTGGGTCCCAGTTCTCACCTGTCTGGGGGTGGATGCGGAAGGCCTTGCTGTCTTCTGACAGCTGTCGCAGGCTGTAGGTCAGACGTCCATTTGGTCCCGAGTCTCGGTCAGTGGCAAAGACCCGGCCCACACTGGTCCCTGGGGGCTGGTTCTCAGCCACAGCCAGGAAGGTGGGCTCCTCAGACAAGCGGGGACTGTGGTCATTTTGGTTGAGGATGGTGACCCTCACGGTAGCTGTGCCTGTCTGCTGCCCCAACTCAGTTTTGGACCCGGACACTGCCATTACCTTCAGTGTGTACAACTGCTGGGCCTCACGGTCCAGGGCTGCCCGCACCCACAGCCACCCACTCTGTGGTTCCAGGCCAAATGGGCTACTTGACCCATCTGCTGCAAGGTGGTAGGTGACAGGGCCCCCATCCAGTGCTCGAGCCTGCACTTGCAGGACCTGAGTTCCAGGAGTGGTGCCTGAGGGCAGGTCCACACGGTAGGTAGGGCTGTCGAAGTGGGGAGCCAGCCCACGGGTCCCCAAGTCCTGTACCACCACCCTTAGTCGAAAGTGGCTGGTACGGGGCGGGGAGCCCCCATCCCGGGCCTCCAGTTCTAGCTCGTGGGCTGGTCCCCCAGGGGGCCCCAGAGGTTCCATGAGCCGTATGTGGCCCGTGGTGGGGTCCACGGTGAAAGCCCCACCACCCCCAGCAAGCAGGGTAAAGGTGACCCGACTATTAATGCCTGAGTCAGGGTCCAGAGCCCGCAGTGTATAGATAGGGGTTCCTGGGGCAGTGCTTGGTGGCAGCAACACTGTGTCTTCAGGTGCAGGGAAGGCAGGGGAGTTGTCATTCACATCACCCAGCAGCACACGCACCCGAGCCACAGCAAAAGCTGGGGGTACTCCACCGCCCGCCCGCACCTCCAGCTCCAGCATTGGTCCCAGCAGCTCCCGGTCCAGGGGGCGAAGCGTTTGTAACAGCCCTGAGGTCCCATCTAGAGAGAAGAGTCCTCGGGGATCCCCACCTGATAGGGCAAGGGTGACAGGCCCCAAGCGACCTAGGGAGAGGAGAGAGGGGTTAGGCACCTATTGAGGTGGGGCCCAGACTCTGGTCCCAAAAAGGGCTAGGCAGTGCCCACCATCTGGGTTCAAAATATTAGAGGGAAGGTGCAGGTGTTGGCAGAGAAGCTGGTGGCACTAGGGTTGTATTCATGTGCCTAGGGATGAAGCAGACTGGCTATACCATACCCAAGAGGTGTTGGGGATTGGAACCAGAGTGTTTTGTACTGGGGCTATTTGCAGTGTGATACTCTAGGGTATCTTGAGTTGGAGTCTGAGGGCTATGTTGGGGTGCCTGGGTATGGCACCAAGGGTGTATGATGATAAATGATACCTGGTGGGTTGTGTGCCTGGACTATGCCCACACTGGTGCCTGGTGCCACATCCTCTGGCACAGAGAAGACATACTGCAGTTGCTCAAATATAGGTGGTATGGGGGTTCCAGACACAATGCTGACATTGACTCGGGCACTGGGCTCTGCCTGCAGGCCACCTCCATCCTGAGCCCCAATCTCCAGCTGCACCACAGAGTTGGCCCGTCTGGCCAAGGGCCAGGCTACTGTCAACAGCCCTAGAGGACGAGTAGAAGCAGAGAGGTATAAGGAAACAGAATAGAGCTGAAGGTTTATGGGAAGGGGGAGAGTACTTCATTTAGGCAACTGGGGAGCCGGGGTCTGGGGCCAAACCATGGGAATGGGAGGACCCTCACCTGAGTGCTCATCCAAGGCAAAGAGCGGAGGGCTATTGCCAGCCAGGATGTGGTAGGAGAGTCGCCCATGAGGCCCCTGGTCAGGGTCATGGGCATGCACCCTCAGCACGGCTGTGCCTGGTGTGCTCTGGGTGCTCAGACTGGCAGCATACTCCCGTGGATAAAACTGAGGTGGGTTGTCATTCTCGTCCGACACAAACACCTTCACATACACCATGGACTTGAGGCCTCCCTGGTGAGACACGCAGCCGTCAGTCAGGTGTGCCTTGTTTGGTCTGGGCAAATGCCCTGCCGCAGCCCCCTAACCTGCCGCCGTCTTCCCACTCACCCCATCCACAGCTGTCACTGTGAAGTCGAAGCTTGAGGGCCCCTGGTCACGGTCCAGGGTCCGGGTTGTACACACATCACCACTGTGCACATCGATGTGGAATGGAGGAGACCCCGAGGCCCCAAGTCCAGCACCCAAGGAATAGGAGAGGAGACCAAATGGGCCACTGTCTGCATCTGTAGCTGTCACCTGGAGAGAGGCTGGGGTGAGTGATGCCCCAACTTTTCAGCCAGAAAAGCCAGAGCCAAGTGGCAGTTAGAGGGAGCAGGCCCTGGGCCAGCTGGTGCTCAGAGCCTCTGGACGGTGGACACACACAGGGGACTAGTAGGACATGGTCCAAAACCCAACACCAGCCCAGATCTCATCACCTGGGTTAAGTTCCCGTGAACCTCCGATCCCAACATTTTTGTCAACTCAATACATAATCTTGTTTTATGTGTGTTTCTTTTTAAAGATACCTAATTTAATATACATAGTTAATTCAATAACATTGAACTCATGGGCCACAGCACCTTAATTCATATCTGAATGAAACTTATCTAATGCACATATTTTCTCCATAAGGCACATCACAGCCTTCCTCTGCTTGGGAACACTAGACAGCCCTTCAGCACTATGTCTGGGGACCATTTTAAAAAGCAAACCACCAAACAAAAAGCACAAAAATGCAAGAAACGTGACACTAAATAGACCATGAAAAGCACCCTCGTTTATAGTGTAAGAGCTGAAACATGAAGACACAGCATTGCCTCATCTGGGAATGTGAGCAATGGACAACTTGAATTCTTTACCATTCTGCACGTGTCTGGGAATGACTGCAAGAGCTCCATGAGTACTGATTTTGGGGTTACAAATAAATTTTAGAGAGTGGGCAAACTCACAAATATAGAATCTGCAAATGAGGAGGACAAATTGTACTAACAAAGAAGAGTGCTAATGGCTGTGACTGAAAATTCCACTTAGATCACAGGGAGTTAGTAACCATCACCAAGTCCCATAATCACTCCAAGCAGAGGACTGGCTGATCAACAGAATTATTGAGAGTGATGTTACAGCCCTGCTTTGTATTTAGTTTGATCATTATAGACCGGGATCTGATTGACACTGGGATCTGATCACTGCCATGATAAGGGTCTGCTCTATGGATTTATTGACGTATAGTATATCTATAGCATCCCTTCATCTCTCCAGCCAACCTCTTTGGAAGCGAGAGGGGGAGAATTGCAAGTCTATGGGACAATACTAAGGTCATTAAGTCCTGGGGCGCCTCAAAACTAAGATGTAGGGGAAAGCTTTCCTGGTTAGTTCTCATGCATCTCCCAGACTGGCTCAGGAAAAGGTGAATGATTGGACACCAATGGCAGGAGCCACTGAACATTTCAGAGCCAGATCAGCAGGGGACACCATTCTGAAAGCTGGGGCCAGGCACACAGTAGGTACTCTGTGTATGTTTGTTCATTGAGTAAACAGACATTCTGCTTGCCCTACCTTACAACAAAAACTTCTTTCAACTAAGTTTTATATATTGGGTGCACATGAGGCCCTCAATAGTGTGTTGGCTGGTGCCCACTGTGGTAGCCTGTGACAGAGCACTCTGTGGATACAGGCCTCAGGGCCATGCTATGCTGTAAGAAGAAGCTGGAGAGCTCCTCTTTCTTAGATTAAAAAGTGTTGTTCAGAGAGACGGCTAGCCAAGGACTTCTGATTATTGCACAAGCCCTTGGCAGAAGTGATTTGTGGCATTGTTTACCCTCCTGAGAGACACTAAGGCCCTGCCACTGCTGAGGCCCTGGAAACAGCCCCTGCTCCAATTCTTTACTGTGGCTGTGGGCCTGGATATCCCAACAGACAAAGTTCCTCCTGCAGCAATCCAGACGGGCTGCAGCACAGCTGCAGCACCATCTCCAAAAGCTGTTACAGACCTTTGCCCTCTGACTTACTGCAGGAAGAAAGCAATAAATAGTGGTCAGGGGAAGTTGTCAGGAAGTGACCCCAAAAGGCACAGGGGCTGTTGACTGGAAATGACCAAGGTAGAAGTGAATTTCCTGGCCCATGCAGCCCCTGCTTAGAGGTTCCACTGCAAATGCAGCCTCCATTTTCAGCAGGCGCTCTGCCCTGCTTCACAGTCCAATCTTGGTCAGCTTCCTCTCCCACTCAGCCCAAAGGTTCTAACTAACCTCTCTTTCCTTTGGTCCTCACCCCACCACTAGGTCACATCAAATGTACTTTTTCAAGGTGAAAATAAAGGTCTTTATCTCTGAACTCTCTAAAACTCCTACCAGACCACGAACTTACTGCATCCACCCCATCCTGACCTCCTTCCGGGTGTCTCTCCTACTTTACCTTCTTGACACTATGTTCTCCTGCTTCTTCTTCCACTGCATCCCCACCCCACAGCCTCCCTCCATCTCCCCTTACTTTGCCTGTTCTTAACACATTGTTGTTCTCTGGAATCACTCCTTGGCCTCTTCTCACTGTACACACTCTCTGAGGCCCTTCTTTTCCACTTCCCTGGCTTTGACCATCACTTTTACTTTGACCCAGACAACCCCTTTGAGCTCCAGACTTGTACATTCAGATGCCTGCAAAACATCTCCACTTGGATGTCCCACAGGCACCTTAAGTCCAACCTGTCCAAAACTAAACTCATGATCATTCCAAACCTCTCTCTAATGACTCTTCCATCCACACAGCTGCTCAAGCCAGAAATCTGTTCTTTCCTTTTCCTCCCCTGGTATATCAATCAACCAGGGACTAAGTAAATCCTCATTATTTCTCCTATTTTTCTGTACCTATCCATTACCATTATCACTGCCCTGACTTAGGCCTGACTTATCACTGTCATCTCTGTGCTGGACTGTTCTATTTCCTTTTCACAGATGTCTGACCTTCCAATCCATCCTCTACATCAAGATTTCTCAACCTTGGCCCTATTGACATTTTGGACGAGATAATTCTTTGCTGTGGTGCTGTCATGTGCATGATAGGATGTTTGATGGCATCCCTAGCCTCTACCCACTGGATACCAGCAGCATCCCACAAGTTGTGAGAATACAAAATGTCTCTAGACGTTTCCAAATGTCCCCTCCAGAGGGCACACAACAGTTGTGAACTACTGCTCTACACTGACTACCAAGGCATCTTTTGAGAAAACAAACAGGATTGTATTAGTTGTCCACCCCCAAATCTTCAATCTTTCCTAAAGAAAAATGCTAAACTCCTTAGCTTGGCTTGAGTCCTCACTCTCTGGCCCACCCGCACAGTCTCATGTCCCACTTGTCCATCTCACATCTTAAAAACTCCAAAGATACTGAGCCACCTGTAGGCTTTGAACAAGTTAGGCTCCTCCCACTCCTCTGTGCATGTCACCTGTGCTGGAAACCCCTCCCCTGTCTGGTCCCCTCATAAACTCTTGCTCATCCTTTAAGTCTCAGCTCAGGGGTCCCTTCCTTTGGGAAAATATTTGTACTGCTTCTCCATACCTCACATATATCCTCTTCATGGAAGTTTCCTTATTGAAGTAAAATTGTTTCTTTGCACATGAATCTCCCTTCTAGACTATACACTCCCTGAAGTAGGGAGGATGACTCATTACTGTATATTCTGTGTCCTTAATACAATGACTGGCACATAGTAGATACTTGATAAATGTATCCTGAATGAATCAAATATTAAGACTTCTTGTAACAGTTATGAATACCCAATGGTTATTTTTACTCCTGCTTCCCTATGGTTACTAATAGTAAACATTCCAGGAAACCACCTGGAAAGTCACCCTGTTGCTTCGGGCACTGATAAGGAGGAAGAAGTTTGGAAGCTGTAGCTCAGTGGAACTGGGCCAAGAGGACGAATAAACACATGTGGGAGGCGGTGGGAGCTGGACAGCAGCAGGCAAGCGAATTCCCAAAGTCTGGCCTGAAGACAGGTATCAGCCACGCCCAGGCACTGGCCTGGAAGTCTAGGCCCCCAGGTAGCCCCTGAGAAGATGCTCAAGGGTCTGATGGACTTCTGAGACCTAAAGATCTCAAGCACTAGTCTCCTAAGAGGCCTCTCTGCCTCCAGTCTCCTCTCCTACATCCATCCTCCATGGTGTAGCCAAAGCAATCTTTCCAAAAGACTTATCAGCTTTGCCTAGAGCCCTTCTATGGTTCCCTATGATTTTTTAAATAAAGTCAAAGCTTATAATCTGGTCCCTGTCTATTATTTTGTCTCATCTCTGCCCAGGTCTTCCTCACCAACATAGCTGAGGCCAACCCGTGGTGCAGCTCACGGACACATCCCAGTGTTCTGTAGGCCGGGGCCGCGTCTGGGCTTCCACAGCACCTCACCTGCTGCCTATCGCAGCACATGCCACTGGTGTGTCTCCCTGTCTAGACTGGGATCTGTCTAGACAAGACTTGTCTTTCTTTGTTCCCAGGGCCAACACAGTGCCAGGCTTTCCATGTTTTTAGTGCTTTTCAGTGTTTTCAGTTCCAGGCTTTTCAGTTAATTCTTGAATATATTGCTTACCCGCTGATCTAATCCATCCTTCACCCTTATAGTAAGTCAGCTTCCTAAAAGCCAATCTGTAGGGAGGAGGGGGCAATAGGTGGAGCACAAAGGATTTTTATGACAGTGAGACTACTCTGTATATTATAATGCATGTCATCTATGTCCATTATACATGACGTTACATATTTATCCAAACCCATCAAATGTACAACACGACATGTGAACCCTAATGTAAACTACGGACTTTGGGTGATAATGAGCTATCAATGTAGGTTCATTAATTGTAACAAATGTACCACTCTGGTGTGGGATGTTGATGATGAGGGAGGCTATGCATGATGGGGTCAGGCAGGTATATAGGAAATCTCTACCTTCCACTCAATTTTGCTGTGAATCTAAAACTGCTCCAACACATAAAGTCTTTAAGAAAACAAAAACAAAAACAAAACAATCTGATCATGCTCTTCTCTGGTTCAATGAAGTTCAGTGGCCTCCTTTGTCTTCCAAGTAAAGTCCTAACCCTTCATGGCTTGGTGTCCAAGGACTTCTGCAGTCTGGCCTTGCCTGCCACTCCAGTTTGATGCCCCCTCCATCTCCTCCAGGCCTGACTTGCAGGCACTCTGTGGTTCCCAGAACCTGTCCAGAATTGCTGCCTCTTCCTCTGAGAGGTGTTCCTTCTCTGGATATCAGGATCTCACTGGGTAGTTCTTATAATCTCTCATTCTTGTGCCTGAGCCCACGTGTCCCATCAAGGTTCAGATCCCAGGGAAGGGATGGGAGTTTCTGCCAGCACAGACCAGCCCTGGACAAGGCTTGGAGGGATTTGTAAATGCTGGCATCCTCCTTGGGGAACAGGAGGCACACAGATGTACAGAATCTCCATATCTGCCCTGCAGAACAGCTTGAGATTTTACAGAATCTCTCTCACTTCCTGACACTGCAAGACACTTTTTCTCTAGATCCAATCCTAATTCCCTCAACTGCCAAGATTACCTGGCCCAGCTCTTGCACTCTGCTTTCTCATCTTCTCATTAATCCTCACCCTCTGCAGAGACTTTGGAGCTCACCAAGTAGGACCAAACCCTTTAACATAAGTCACCATAAATAGATGCACCTGTGAGGCTTGGTTCCTGTTCTGAGGTCCCCTGAGACCCTCTGATCCTCTCCTGCCCACAGCAGCAACCCTGTGTGCAGGGCTTACCCACCTGCAGGAAGCAGGTTCCAGGCTGGGTGCCTTCGGGCAATGAGGCATTGTAGAAAGTCCTCTGGAACTGGGGCTCATTGTCATTCACATCTTGCAGGGCCACGCTAACTGTGGCAGAGGAGGCAAGAGGCGGCAAGCCCCCATCCGTAGCTACCACAATCACCTGTGGCTGAGGTTCCAGCTCATAGTCCAGTGAGGCAGCTGTTGTGATGATGCCAGAGGTGGGATCAATGGAGAACCAGTGGGTGTGGGCACCAGGGGCCAGGCTATAGGTGACCTGACCATTGGTGCCCTGGTCAGGATCCCGGGCTGTCACCCGCACTACAAAGCTGCCAGGCAGTGCAACCTCAGGCAGGGGCTCAGGTCGGTAGAGCTGGCGGTCAAAAGCAGGAGCATTGTCATTGACATCAGTGACATGCAGCACAAAGGCAGCCTCAGCTCGCAGTGGGGGTGAGCCTGAGTCGGTGGCAGTAACTCGCAAGTTGTAGGCGTCCCGCTCCTCCCGATCTAGCTGCCGAGCCACGCACACCAGGTAGATGACACTGTCCTGGGTGCTTAGGGCAAAGTGGCCCTCTCCACCCTCCAGGGATACATTGACATGGGCAAAGTCACCATCATCTGGGTCTGACACAGAGATGCGAGCAACAAGCTGGCCAGGTGGGGCAGCCTCGGACACTCGGGGGGAGCCGTCTGCACTGAGGAAGATGACGGTCATGGAGGGCTGATTGTCATTGGCATCTCGCACGTGCACAGTCACAAAGGCTGAGCCCAGCTCAGGGTGTGCCCCACCATCCCGCGCCTGCACTACCAGTTCATGGACCCGCCGCTGCTCAAAGTCCAGTGGCCGCTCCAACCGCAGCAGCCCTGTGTGTGCATCTATGGAGAAGGGTTCATCACCCTCACTCTGCCTCCGGTTGATCTCATAAATCACAGCCCCATTGGCACCAGCATCGGCATCAGATGCATATACCTGCAAGACAGGACTGCCAGGGGTGAGGCTCTCAGATACCACAGAGTGATAGCGGCTCTGATTGAAAACTGGAGCATGGTCATTGATGTCCAGCAGTGTCACGTCCAGCAGGGCCTGAGCCCTCCGGGGGGGTGAGCCACCATCATAGGCCTCTAATTGCAGCATGTAGTGTGAGCGGTTCTCTCGGTCCAGCTCCCCAGTAATTACCAGCTCTGGCACTGCGGCTCCATCTGGACCAGGGCGTGTCTCTAGCTGGAAGGCTTCTCCAGCCCCATCACCAGACAATGCATACCCCTGGGTTCCTAAGTGGCCAGCGTCTGCATCACGAGCAGGCTCCAGTGGGTAGCGGGTGCCAAGAGCTGTATGCTCAGGTATCTGCAGGGCAGCCTGAGCCTGTGGGAAAGCTGGAGCATGGTCATTGATGTCAGCCACTCGCACAGTAACCTCCACGGTGGCACCATCAGGAGTGACAGCAGTGAAGCGATAGCGGTCTCGCCGCTCACGGTCCAAGACACGGGCTGTACGGACCACCCCGCTACGTTCATCAATGGCCAGGTCTGTGCCCACGCCACTGCCCTCCTGGGCAGAGATGAAGTACATGGGAGGCGCTGCTGTGCCTGCTGGAAGCCCTGCGCTGATATCCCCAATCAGTGTGCCCGCTGGCTGCTCCTCATCAATCTGCAGGTCCAAGCTCCCGGCCTGACCCCAGGCGCCCGGCCCCCAGGTCCCTAGCAGCAGCAGCAATGGTAGCAGGGTACAGGGCCTGGTGCTCGGCCTGCCAGAGCAGGAAGGCGCAATGCCTGACTCCCGCATGACAGGACACGTCCAGTTGTGGCTGGGGCTCCAGCTCTGGGCTAGGCTCTGAACCCAGCTTGATCCCAGGCTTTGGATCTGGTCCAACTCGCTCAGGATACCTGACCTGGGGGAAAAGCAGGAGAAAGGTCATGAGGCAGTGGGCAGGGAGGCGATCAGCAGGCCGGGGGACTAAGATCTTGGCCACACTAACACTCAGGTATGCTCATCCCATAGCAGGGTCCTGTGCTGCCTCACACCCATCTCAGGCCCAGGAAGCTCCTGCTTCAGACTCCTCAGGACCCATCCAGTCTCTCCTTGGCAGGTCCCCAGCCCATCCTCACCCCACTCTCTCAGCAGACTGTTTGGTTCCATTTGTTCAGGTGTGAATGCCTTTGGACTCCCTTCCATCTCTGAACTTAAAAATATGGCTGATTCTTTCTCATCTGGGACTAACGTGCTTTTGGTAACCTCACCTCAATCATCAACCTTTTCCTTTCTCTTGGAGCCTTCTATCAGCATTCAAATGCTGGAGGCTCACCTGTTTTATTTGATTTTTTTTCACCTATTCCCAAACCCCTTTCTTCTATTGTATTCCCTTAGCCCCACTTTCCTCTCCATTCAGTGAGAGATTGAGCATCCTCTGTGTAGAGGCACTGATGACACATCAGTGAAAAAAGGAAATCGTCCCTGGCTACATGGGGCTTACAGTTCGGGAATTGGACAAGTAATTACAAGTGTGATAAGGGCTGTGAGAAATACAGGAAGCTATGGGGACACATAAGAGGGGCTTTACCAAGGTCAGGGAGTCAGAGAGAGCTTGCTGAGAGTGTTTAGGGGTGGTCATAGAATAATGTGTGTGAGGTGTAGAGTGCTAGGGGAAGAGGGTTTGAAATGGGGCAGGGACTCCTAAGCCATACTGATGATTTGAATATAACCTAAGGGCAAATAGAAGCCACAATATGACTTAAATTTTGTGACCCTCACTATCACCACCCTTTGGCAAACAAGGGGCATACAGAAACGACACTTACTTTAGAAGAGCCCTTAGACTTTTGGGAGTCCCAGAAAGTGCAGTGCTTTGATGGTGACTTAGATGAATGTTAGCAATGAAAACAGGGAGAACTGGGTAGGTCTGCAAGAGGTTTAGGAGGTAGAAGAGGCAGGGCTTGATGACTGCTTGAAGGCAGAGAAGGCAGGCGTGGGAGAAATCAAGGATAATGGGCAAATTTCTAGCCAGAACCATCAGCTGTACAAAGCATCCTTAACTAGCCAGAGAGAAAGAAATAGAAAAGTTCAAGAAAGAGGAGGCCTAACCCCCATGAAGGCTTTAGCGATTGAGTGAGAACAGAATCAGTGGAGAGGCTGCACTCTCTGAAAGGTTGATTCATTACCCCCACTTCTCACTTCTTACACCCTCCTTCCTCTACGCAATGAGGCTTCTCCATGACATTGCTCATGGAGAGTCCAGTTACCTCTCTGCTCTACACCTAATGGACACTTTTTTATCCCCCTTGTATGGGATTATTCTGGAATGCTGGATCACTGATCATTGGCTTCTTAAAGCATACTCTTGGCTTCACACAGTGATACCCCATGGCTTGCTTCCACTGCACTTCTCAGTATGCTCCTCCTTTGCAAGGTCTTCCTCTGCCCATCCTTTAAAAGTGGGTACTCTTCAAGACTCAATCCTAAACCACATCTTTTCCCCCTCTCCACACTATGCTGGGGTGATCTCATCCATTCCCATGCCTTCAACTCAAATGTATCAATCATCCCTATGTACCATCTATGTGCTGATGACTTTCCAGTTTTCACCTCCAGTTCTGGAGACACAAGTCCAGCCATACACTGGACTTCCTTCACAACATATCCCAAACTTCACCTCAAGCAGATTTTCTTCCTCTATTCCTTTTCCTGTGAACACTCATCCAGGTGTCCAAGCCAGAAATCCAGAAGCTCTCCATGCTTCCTTCTTTTGCTTCAGTCTGATTTCCAATTAGTCTTCCAAAGCTGATCATCTCACCTAGACAGGTCTGCCCTTTCCTCTTTTTTCACACTGCTGCTGCCCCAGTAAGAGTACTGTCATCTCCTTTTGACTCCTGCAACAGCTCCTTACTGGTGCCCCTGCCTCTTGGCTTGAATGCTGAGTCACCTCTGCCTGACCACAGATATACAGGCAGCTCTCACCAAAACATTCTTGACAAAAGGCTTCCACTGGTTCCCCATTACTGATGGTAGAAATCTGCTTTCCCTCTATGGAAAAAAATGCATACACATAAACACACATGTGTCTAGTTTCAAGGGGTTCATGGACACTAGGTGTAGAACTTGTGGTCCACAAGATAAAGTGCAGCCTCCTTAACAGACCTTCCTGATGAGCCCTGCCAACCTCTCTTGTGTGCCCCCCGCTAACTGTCCCCCACCACACCCTGCATTCCAACACTAAACCCACTAGCTTCTGCTACTCAACTCCTTGCCTTGTGGACACTATTCTCTCATCCTGAGATATCCTCTACAGATCCTCTCCAAGTGGTTATCTCCTACTCAAACTTCAAGATCCGGTTCAAATGTCCTGTCTTCTGTGGAATCTTCTACGTCTCCCTCACCCATCTGAAGAGCCTACTATACCCTCTCCTGGGTTCCCGCTGCTCTTGGTGCACACTGACAATGAACTGCACAGCAGCCCTGATTTGTTCACGTGTCTGCTGTCCCCACATTGCTGCACTGACCTGAAGGCTCCTCAAGGCCAGCAACCTGAGGGTCTCAGTTTGTCTCTGATTCTCCAGCACTTAGGACAGTTATAGCCTGAGCAGGCTATCAGTGCTGAATGAACTGTCAGAGCCTCATAATTCCACACCACCACACTCATGCACTGACACAGAAAGAAATACCCATACACCTGCCAACTCAGCCAACATATGCAAATACATGTGAGTCTGTACCCCTGAGGCACCACGGTCAGTCCTGTGGTTACTGAAGTATGTCCTTGGGTCTTTATAGATTTGCTCTGCTCTAGGACTTCCTGTCTTCCTAAGGGAGGAGAGTTTCTGACCCCCTCTCCCCCATTTATACTCCCAAACCCCATCTCTCCCATCTGTATAAGGCAGTTAAAAGAGCAGGGGTTCTAGAGTTTGAGTCCCAGTCGGAGTGCTTATTTCCTAATCACTATAATGGCTATGGTAATGCTTACCCTGTGGGGCTTTGTGAGAATTAGAGGTAATGGAAGCAAGGAGTGCAAGAGCTTGGGTACTTGGTAGATGCTCTCTCATAAGTTCCCAACACCATCCCTGATGGGGCCCTTCATCCTGGCTTCAGAGTTCTGGGGTTCTATGTGTGCACCAAGATTTGTCTCCCTGGGGCTTAAGTCGAAGGAGCCCATGAGCTGCCACATGGAGTAACAGGTCAGAGGAATTTGGAACAAGGAGGTCAGAGTGAACACAGGCCTGACTCAAAGAAGGGAGAGGCTGAGTGTACAGAGATGGCCCAGGGGCCCAGGTTAGGGATACAGGCCTAGAGACTGGGTTAGATGTCAAGGGTTAATAGTTGTTCGTATTCATTTAATCAGTGAGTGGAGAGAAAGCATCCTGGTAGGTGGGGAGAGAAGATAATGGACAGTGAGGTCAATGCACTTATTACATTCTGTACTACAATTCTCTGTCTTCCCACCCAGAGACAAAATGTGAGCTATCTGAAGGTCAGACTGTATCTTATTCACCTCTCTGTGGAGCATAGAGCATGGCACATAGTACACGATTAAACACATTTTCTGAATGAAAGGATGCATGCATGGTATGTGATAAAAGCTCAGGTGAATGATCAGCCTTGATGAGGAGGGATTCAGGCCCAGACAGATGTCCCTCTCCAAGCCCGCACAGATCCCGGTAACCTCCTCATTACCCAATATGGGTCCTTGTCCAGGGCAGACTCCCAGTACACTCTCACAGCAGACACACAAAGTCCCAGACCCACACACAGCCAGGCACACATACACATGGCCTCACACTCTACATGCTCATACACATCTGGACAGGGGCTACTTGAACATACACACAGCCAGTGCACATACACAGATACAAAGAAGCGTGTTTTCACACAAACAGATTGGCATATTCATTCAAATGAAACTTGTCCCTCTCTGACAAACACACACGCAGGCACACATATAGAAATACAGACATGCTTCTATATACACACACACAGAAAGACCCTCTCTTGCAGGGCTCACATGGACAGGCTCATTCACAGACACTGTCCCCCCCCCCCACCATACATAGACACACACCAACGAACAGCCTCCCTCCCACATGCACAGACAGGCCCACTTTAATGTGTGCAAGGACTCTCTCAGGCAGGCTCATGTGCGCACAGAGCAGACCCACCCACACGTAGGCCTGCTCTCACACATGCTGCCGGGGCACTCGTGGTCAGCTCTGCGGCTGCAGCTGTGACCTCTAGGTCCCTGGGGCCTCTGTCTGGACTGTGCCTCATCACTTCCTGCTCCAGAGCTTCCAGTTCCAAACTCGAACTCCAGACTCTCTCCCGAGACCGTCTCATCCACTCTCCAGCTCTCTTCTCAGCACCATCTCCCCCATCTGTCCAGTGTTTCTCACTGCTTCTTCCCCAAGGCTTGCTCCTCCTCCCAGTTCCTGTCTCTTTCCCTCTCCAGGTCTGTCCCATCCCTTTCCCCAGGTCTGGCCCACACCATCCATCTTGACCCTTTTCCAGTCGGTCCTGCCTCCTGTCCAGGTCTGTCTTCTTTCCTCCCCCACACCTGTCCCAACTCCTCTCCCACCCGGTTCTGCCTTGCTGCATGCCCTTTCTCGGTCCCGGTCCTGCTACTCTGTCCTCTGGCTCCATCCTGCTCTCCCCCTCTAGCCCCACATCTGGGCCTCTGGAACCACAGCTGGTTCTCATTAAGAGGGGGAGGGGCGAGACTGTTCATTGGGGCCTGCAATGTGATGTCAACCCTCCCCCCACCCGCAGTCTGTGTTGTCTATAGGACCTGGGAGTTGGGGGAACATGGGAGAGGAAAGAGAGGTGGGTTGGGGGGGAGTAGGGGGACCAGAGGGAAGGGGGTGCTCCAGGAGGAAGTAAAGGAGTGGCCCGAGGTACAGAAGGGGAAGCAGGCTGGGGGAGCTGGCACCACCCAGGCCTCCTCCCTTAACTTCCTGTCCCAGGGCCAGGGAGGAGCAGGGACCAGAAAGACAACAGGGTGAGGAGGTGGGTAAAGGCAGATTGGCACAGAAGTGGAAGAAGATGAGGGTAGCCTCGCTGAGCAAAGGGAGGGCCAGGCATAGAGCAGAGAGGAAGAAGGGCCAGAATGCTGATGAAGGGGACACCTGGGAGCAAGGCTGAAGGGGCATGAGTGTTTGCGGCAAAGGCAAGAACCAGTGCTGTTAACGCAGGGAGGAGAGGCAAGTCAGAGACAGGAAGAGCCAGATGGGAGGTGGGGGGAGGTAAACAGAGGCAGCAGGCAGAGCTGGGGTAGGCAGAGAGGAGAGGGGGCATGGAAGGGAAGAGGGAGGTGAAGGATGACAAGCTGGCTTCCCTGGATATTACTGGGGCAACCCCATAGTAAGTGGCCAAGGCAGTGCCAGGGGCCTGGCTCTATCCCTCCCAAACATTCGTTCCCAGAAGGCACCTCAGAAGAGGCTGGGGATGGATGTGAGCAGAGCAGGCAGAGGGAAAGTCTATTTTCTGAGATTTTATGGTATGCCCTCTACCAGGCAATTCACAGACAACATCTCATTTAATCATCAAAACAACCTGTGAAAAAGGTGTTCCGCCTTCCATTGAGGCTCAGAGTGAAACAACTTTCCAGAGTTAACACAGCCTCCATTTGATCCCAGGACTATGCACTCCATGCTATCTGGGCTCCTGGGAGAAGAGAAAGAAGGAGAGAGGAAGAAATTACAGGGGAGCTGCAGGAGAGAAGTCCTAGCAAACCCGTGGAGGCCTGAAGAAGAGAAACTATGGGAAGAGGGAGCCTGGGTATGAGGTGTCAATAATGGCCCAGGCCAGTAGCAGTGGGACTGAAAGGACACAGCTAAGATGTGAGGAGAAGTTGACAAGACTTGGCCACTGACTCTTCAGGAAGGGTGAGGGAATGGAAGGGATCTAGACTGACTCCCAGGGGTCTGCTCTGGTTACTCTGGTAAAGTGGTGCCGTTATGATTCCATAGAGAAGGAGACATTTTCAGGTGCCCGTTGGGATCCTCATGTGGAGATGTCCTAGCACAGTGAGATTTGCAGGTCTGGAGCTTAGGAAAGAGGTCTGGGATGGAAATACGGAATTAAAGCAAGGAGTAACTGAAAGCCAGGGGTGTGGAGACCCATCAGATAGGACATACCGAGTGAGAAAAGAGTCTAGGTCGGAATTCTGAGGAACAGTCACAGTTAAGGTGCAGACTGAAAAGAGCTTTATTCCTCTTGGAGGGGAAGAGGAAGGAGGCAGCATCAAAGATGTTAAGGGAGGAAACATTTTAACAAGGAGGAAGGGATCAATAGTGTCCAATGCTGCTGAGAGTTCGAGTAAAATGAAGGCTGAGAAGTGGCCATTGCTTTCAGCAGTAAGTTGTTCACTAGTGATCTTAGTGAGAATAGTTTCAGGAGATTCCTAAGGGTAGAAACCTCTTGTGGTGGGAAATGATAGAGAATGAATCGACCAACAACTAGTCTTAGGCCCAAGACCAGCATAGACATTCCTCAGTACACACCTACTATGTACTTGGAATAGGGAGGCAATATGTCACAGTGGGGCAGGACAGGACAATGGTGAAGACATGGACTCTGGGGCCAAACCAATGGGAATTTCGCCCAGCTGCATTCTTACTAGCTGTGTGACCCTGGGCAAACCATTTAATTTCACAGTGTCTCCATTTCCTCATATAAAATAGGGACAATACTACTTTCCACACTGTTTGCAGTTAGAACAGCATCTGGCACACAGTATGCATCAAGAACAGTTAAGAAAATGGGTTCTGCTATCAGAGAGACCTGCTATTTACGGCATAACCCTGGGCAAGTTGTTCAAACTTCCTAAGCCTTACTTTCTTCTTCTGTCATATGAGGATTAAAACATCTACTATTTATGGTTGATACAAGAGTTAAATAAAAGAATTCTACAAAAAATTTAGCACAATGTCTGGCACATAAGAAAGGCTCAATAAATATCAGCTGTTTGTGCTGTGTGCCAGACACACAGAATAACCCTAGCATAAGGGTTATTTCACAGATGAGGAAACTGAGGCTCACAGCAGAGAGCAGAGCTGGAATGCAGCTCTGACAGTCTCCAAATGGTGGTTTCTGTTAGCGCATATTGCTTCTCTGCTGGAGGACTTGGAATGCCCTGTAAGGGGTCATGTAACTGGCCTGGCATCAGAACAGGGAGGGAGAATGAGCGAAGTTCTATTGTAGGAGAGTAACTCTGGCAGTGTGCACAGGTGGGTTAAAGGAAGAGATAAGTGATGGGGCAATTGCCACTCCAGGTAGAGGGTCAAGTGGGCTTGTAATAGAATCAGATGGTGAGACAAGGGAAGGGACCAGAGGATGCTTGGAGGTCTCCAGGAGGCAAAGGAAAAAAATGGGGTGAGGCAGACCCAGGGCATGTGTGTGAAGTGATTAATAGGTTTATTCAACAGATATCTATTGAAGACTTATGTGCCAAAGTCATACTAAGCAGTAAGTACAGCAGCGACTTGGACAGATCGAGTCCCTGCCTTCATGGTTCCTTAGGTAGGGAGACCTGGGCAGGGCAGGGTGAGGGTGCTGGGTGGTGGTGATGGGCAGCAAGCGCCTGGTCCAAAGGTCTGTCCCTGACTCTGAGAGACCAGGCTGCAGAGGAGGCCAGGGAGGCTGGAGCTGCCAGTGAAGCTGGAGCCACACCAACCCAGAAGTGTTGAGAGGGAAGAGCGAGTTTGGGGCAGTGGGAGGTTGGGGAGTGGAAGAGCACAGTAGAGGGACTGAGCTGTTGAAATAAATTAACTAAGTAAAAACTTAACTAAGTTAAGAGATGAGCACGTAAGAGTTGTTTTCTCTCTTGATCCTCAAACAACTCTCCTAATGTTACCTCCATTTTCACTGGAGGAAAGGGAAACTCAAGAGAGGCTAAGGTCACCCAGATGGCAATGGCGTCCAGATGGTCTGGGAGGTCTGAGGTATAGCTCCCCGCTTCTTCCTCCTCCTCCTTCCCTTCCTCACCAACCCCGTGGCACATACACACTAGGCTCTGAGAGATAACAACTCCATCCATCAAGCCGCTTAGAGAGAGAAACATGAAAAGACATTCTTGTGTGCTAAGCAAACGGAAGGGATCCTGACTCAGCCTTGAGGGTTCCAGAGGCACCCCTGGGAAGAGGTGCCCTCTTACCAGGGGGCACAGGAACTGAGTATCCCTCCCAAGTGGCAGTGATTGAAAATGCCTGGGAGTCAGAGGGTTACCCAGGAAACATGGACACGAGCTGAGGGAAGGAGCAGACAGCAGGAAGCCAGGAAAACGATGGGGTCCAACAGCATGAACCTAGGGAGGGGCTTTGCTTGCAGGTACCGAGGCATCAGAGTCCAGTGTTGTTCCTGTTACCATTGATGGGTGGGAGAAGGAAGAAGAGGAGGACACAAGTATAGGGAGGACACAAGCAGAGGCCAGGGTGCCAGGAGATAGATGGCTCAGAGTGGGTGTTTGTGAGGGAGGCGTCAGCCTATGGGACCTCCAGGGAAGGGGGCCTGGTGGAGTAGAGCAGATAGCAAGGCACTGCAGTGCCTGTGGCCTGGTGGTGGGTCACAGCTGCTTCACCTTCCACTCCCTCCAAGAACCACAATAGTCACTTCGCCCAGCAGATTTGGATCTGCAGATTTCTGGGGCTCCTTAAATGTTTGCTAGCTGAATGGAAGAGAAATAAAGTACAGAAAGGAGAGAGAAAGAGGATCTGGGAAAAGAGAAGTCCAGGTGAAAGGGAGAGAAGAGGAGAAAGCATAGGGTGGGGAGGATGAGTTGTAGGGAGGGAAGTAATGTCCCCAGTGGGATCAGTGGGTATGCGTGAGCAGCTGAGAACAGGTGTGAGTCTTCTGAAGAGTGAATGAAGGTGAGAGATGTGCTGTGCAGTGCCTCATTTATTCTTTTATTGCCAAGCGTCTGTAGAGGGACCCTGGGGCCATACAGATGAAAAATATGCAACCTTTCTATAAAGGAGGCTCCAGCCCAATCAGAGGGACAGAACAGGGAAGAAGCAATGACAACAGTGAGACAAGCAGATCCCAAGCCTGCCTGGTGGAGTCAGGAAAGGCAGGGTTTGGGACTAGATCTGAGGACGGGAATGGGTTGGCCAAGAGAAGAAGGGAGTGAAGGGCTTCTGGGGACAAGGGCCAGAAGCATGGTAGAATGCAGTGTCTTCGGGGAACTACAAAGAATTCAATATGGCTGGAACTCACAAGGTGAGGGAGCCAGGGAAAGGGGACAGGTGATGAGGCTGGGAGGTTGCAGGGAGTCACATCATAAGGGATTGCATAAGCCTCGTTAAAGCAAAGATTTTGCCCAAGACAATGGAAGGACACTGAAGAATGCTGAGCAGGGAAGGGCCTGGCTGGATTTGCACTTGGGAGGTCCCTCCTGCTGCAGTAAGAAGAATGGACTGGAGGAGGGAAGAGTAGAAGTCTGGGGAGACAAATTAGGAGCTCTTGCAGTAATTTATGTGAAAAGAGGCCATAAATTATGTGGTGTGGTGAGGCCATGGAGCAAAGGAGATGGGAGATCAGGTAGGAAGCAGAGATGCGTATCTGGAGGTCAGAAGAGAGGTCTGAAAGAGGTAGGTATTTAGGAGTCATCAGCCAATATAGATAATTAAAGCCCTGGAAATCAGTGAGATGGATCATCTAGAGGAGTGTATACAGGGAGGTGATAAGAAGGTTCAAGCCAGAACCTTAAGTTACAGTAACATTTAGAGGCTACTCAAAGAAACCCCAAAGCAGACTAAGCTTTGGAGGAGCTCTGAAAGAGGGGCTGAGACCCCACCACATTGCAATCATCTGTTTCTTTGCCAGTCTCCCCTGAGATTTAAACTTTCCAAGAGCAGGAATAGTGTCTATCTTAGTAATCCCATCACCTAGCAGTGTGGCTGGCATATGAGAGCTTGTTAAATGTTGACAGAATAAAATGGTAGCTCAGAGGCCATAAGACAAGAATGATTTAGAGAAAAGAATGGTCAACAATGTCAGACCCTGCCCAGAGGTCAAGCAGTTGAGGGACTTTTGAAAAGAGCCCTTAGATTTGGCAGGTGAGAGGTTACTTTTTCTGTGGGAGAGCAGTCACACTGGAGGGGCAGGAGTAAATGGGATGTGAGGAGATGGGAACGGTGTGTGCAGACGACCCTCTCACAAAATGTGTCAGTGAGCAGAGAGCCTCTTAGCTCATCAGGTATCACAGGGTTAAGGGAGGCAGGGGAGCCCAAAGGTTCTGCCTGTGCTCTCAGGAGGAAGGGGTACAGAGGGAGAAAGTGGAGATGTGGATAAGACACAGAATAATCATTCGAGAGAAGTCCCCCTGGAGGCGGATGGGATGGGTGGAGGAGTGGTCTTAAACAGAAGAGACACCTCTGTATTATTCTAGGAAAGGATAAAAGATTAAGGAGGATCCAGATAAAGTTTGAGGGAGGAGACAGAAAGCTGAGGGAATTTAAACTGAATGGTCTCAGTTTTCTCAGTGAGCAAACAGACCAGGTTGTCTGCTTTTACTGCCTCCCTCACCTTCAACCTCCACATTCATTCTGGGACTGAGCCCTGCTGACCCACTGCCTAAAGAACTCTTGAAACCACCTACTTCCTCCCTTTCTACTGCCGCTACCCCAGTTCAGGACAGCATTACCCCTGCCTGGGTCCTGCAACAACCAAGCACTGTCCTTCTGTTCAGATTCCTCCCTCCAGTCTCCACAGTGTTGGAGTGGTATTTCTAAAACAGGTCTGATCATATTACACCACAGCTTCAAATGATTTGGTGACTTTTCATTATTGTTCACACGACCTACAAGAACTGCATGATGTAACCAACTAACCCTCCACCTACCTTTTCCAGACTCTCTCACCTCTCCTCAGGTCATATTATTAGTGTCAAGTTCACTGGATAGCTTTATCCTTCAAACAAATACTTTCTTGCACGTGGGCTGGGCTTTGCCATGCTGCTCGCTCCCTTGGCTTGGAATATTCCTCACACACCACCTCACCTCCACCTCTCCTTTCTTTGACTCCCTATTTATCCTTCAAGCTTAAGCTTAAATGTCACTTCCTCCAGAAAGCCTCTTCTGACCTCCCTACACTGGCCTAGGTTTCCATACTATGGGCTGCCAAGTTATAGCACTCACTCCATAGCCTGTAAACTCCAGAAGGGCAAGGACCATGTTCATTTTGTTCACCCTTATAATGCCAGCACCTACCACACTGCCTGGCACAGAATATGTGCTTCACACGTGTTTGCTGAGTAAATGAACCGGTGGATTGACTAATATCTGCTGAAAACAATGAGGTGAGGGATGTGAGATTAAGGGGTATTGAGAAAATAGAAAAATTTTCATCTGTTAACTTATTTATGGAGGGCTCAGTTGAGGTTGAATTTATAGAAGCATCACTTGGTGTAGGTGAGAAATCATGGTGTAGGTGAAACTGTGGGTCAGGTGGGCTCACAGACAATGGAACAGAGCAGCCAAGTACTGAAGGGATAGTCCTGAGCATAAACATGGAAGGAGAGCACAAAGCCGGGGGGGGGGGCAGAGTAGGAGGAAGCAAAGAAGTCAAGGGCAAGAGGTCATTATGAGGTTGAAAAGTAGGTGTAATGAGAGTGAGAACATCTAAGAGATGAAAGGATGTAGAAGGCTCGGGACAGAGAGTGGAATGCAGGAGTTTAGAATTTTAGAGATGAACCAGTTCTACAGAGCGGTCTTGGGAGCTAAGGAGCTCAAGAAATTGTGAGGCTGGAGCACTGGAGGGACACTTAGAACCATGAGCAGGAGGATATAGGGAAGTGGAGAATGATCCAGGTCCCCAAGTTTTCAGGGAACAAGAAGGATACGAGTTAATGGGAACATCTTTATCAGCTGGGACGACTCACTCTGTGGTGTGTGCCTGTCACCTAACTGTGTCTCCTACGGGTGATTGAAACACAGCTTCCTGTTTTCATGTCCGGTCTCTGGGACCTGCTATGTATGGGCAGCTCTGATGAAACATAACCTAGACGATGGGCTGGCTGTGGCAGTGTCTCCAGAGAGGTTCCAGTGGTAATAGTGTCTCCCATGTGTTTGGCCTTGACAAAGACCCTGTGGGAATGTGTTGGTGTACCATTTCTGTCGTGTGTGTGAGTTGTCCTGAAAGCATCTTTTGTAGGCATGTGTGCTGGCTCTCACTGTGCTTCATGGGGGTGTATGATGGTGGTGAAGGCATATCTCGTGGACTGTGTCCCCTGTGGGTTGAGTAGGGCTATGACTGTGTCCCCTGTGGGTATTCAAGGAGTTGACATAAGCAACAATATTTTTCTGGCCTCTGACCCCATGGCTGCGGGCCCAGTCCACGCCACACTGAGTTCATTGTGCTTCTAGACCTCCCTCTCCCCACCCCCTCCACGTGGGTTCAGGCCTGTAGTGACCTTCCTCCGTCCCCTGCACAGGATTCTGATCTAGGCATCCTAGACACAGACTCAACGCCATTTGGCATGATCCACCTCCTCCTCTTCAGGCTTTGCCTGTCTCTCCTCTGTCTCTCTTTACTTCTCACTCTTCAATTTCTTTGTCTCTGTCTTAGTTTGTCTCTGTCACACACCCATACTCAATATTCTGACACATGGCTCCCACAACACACACACACGGTCTCTCTCTCACAGGGACTAGCTATGACACACACTCCTTCTGACCACACACCCTTGCAGTGACACGAACACACACACGGTCAGACAGATCCACACAGATCCACAACCTCCCAGTGACACGCACGGACCCACACTCAGCGGTGCACTCATACTCGGAGTAGCACACACATACCCTGCCCGGACCCCGCACGCCCCGCACATTTCACGCTGCCACACACCCAACTCGATGACACACGCATACAAAGACCCCCCAGGCCCTGCCCCCACGCTCACGTTCACGCTCGCCCTCATCCCGCAGGCCCCGGCCCCCCCCTCCCCCATTGTCTCGGCTCAGAACAAAGCCCCCGGCTCCGCCGCCGCCGCCGCCGCCGCTCAGGAGGGGCCGGCGGGCCGGGCGGGCGCGGCCGGACGGGCCGGGCACCGCAGCACTGACCTCGGCGCGGCGTGGCTCCACGCCCGGTCACAGGGCGCCGTCCATCCGCAGAGAGCGTGCCGCCGCAGGCCTGAGGCCGCGCATCTGCCACCGCTGTCTCTGGGCCGCGGTCCAGCTCAGGCAACCAGCCGTCAGTCCGCGCGCCCCTGGCCGTCGGTCCGTCCGCCGCCGCCGCCGCCGCCGGGGCGCCGCCTCCACAGCAGCCCGGGAGGGCGCGAGATTCGCCGCGGCGGCCCCGCGCCCCTCCCGCCCCTCCGCCCTCCGCGCAGTAACCCGAGCCGCCCCTCCGTCCGCGGAGCCCCGCCCCGCCCGCGCTCCGCGCCGCGCCCCCCGGCGCGGCCGCGCTCCCTCCGCCCCTCCACTTCCCGGCCCCAGGCCGCGGCGCCGGATCCCGTCCACGTCCCCGTTCTCTTCCCGTCTCCCGGTCGCTTCGCCCGGCCCCCTCCTCCCATCCCGTTCGCTACACCCTTTCTCCGCGTCCCCTTCTCGCCCTCCTCTTCCATCTTCCTCCCGACCCACTCTTCCCCCGTCGTCCCCTCTTCTCCCTCACTGTCCTGTTCTCCCTCCCACCCTTTTCTCTCCCGTTCTCCTCTCCCTTTCTCTCTACCCCTTCTTCTGCCCCCCCTCTCTCCATTCTGTTCTCTTCACCCGCTTCTCCCCATCCCATCTCCTCGATTCTCTCCCCCGGCCTCTTCTCCACATCGGATTCTCCCCATCTCCTTTCCCTGCCCTTCTTCCTTCTCTGTCTCCCCATCCCCTTCTCCCATCTCTTCTTTTACCCAACGTCTTCTCCATGTCCCCTTCTCTCTGTATCCTTCTCTTTACCCCCATTTTCCTCCCACCTTCTTCCCACTCCCTGTCATCCCTCTTTTCCCTAACCTCTTTCCCCATCCTCTTCTTCCATTTTAATCTCTTCATTCTTCCTCCTAGTCACTTCTACTCATCCCCTTTTTCTTTATGCTCTTTATCCCTTTTCTTCATCACCTAGCTCTCTTTCCCTCCCTACCTCTTTGATCCTAAATTTGAGGTTAGAGGTTGGAGGGTACTGAATGGACAGATTTGGGAATGGTGGTGTAACTCAGGGTATACTTCCCAGAAAAAGAAAGTGAGGCGGAAACTGGGCACGGAGGTGGGAAAGGGCTTGAGAGGCCAACTTGAGAGAGAGAATGGGAAGAAGTGGAATCAGACAGAGGTAGAGCGTATTAACGACCTAGAAAAGTTTTGAGCCACCCTCGCCTTCTGTCCTTCCTTATGACTATGGGTAGCCTGTGAATCCAAAGGTATTCTGGACTTGAGGTGTGTATAAGTGGTACAAAGAAACCAGGGACTTCTGGGAAGAGAAAACAAAGTTTCAGTTAAAGCAGAAAAGGGGGTATCATTTTGAAAGAGGAATGGAGGAGAGGCTGGGGTCCTTGGTAACATTCAGGTTTCTGGCTTGGGCAGCTGGGTGGATGAACGTGACATTCACTGTGCTAGAAAAAAGGTGCAGGAGTAGCTTGTTAGTAGAAAATCATGGCTTTTAATTTGGGCTGCTGACTGAAGTGCCTGCTGGGTAGGTAGGTCTGTAGCTTAGAAGAGCGGTGGGGGATGGACATAAATATTTGGGAGTCATTTGCAAATACTGTAAAGGCTTGAATATAGGGTGAGGTTTTTGCTTTCTTGTTTTTCCAAAATCATCCCTCAGGAAAAAGGGAGCAACCTTATATTTGAGCCCTTACAAAGTCTCTCATATTACAGGGTTTGCCTCTTTATTTTGAACAGCAAACCACTGGATAGGGTACTATGGTATGGCGACTAAGCTTGTGGACTTCGGAGCCTGACTGCCTGGTTTGGGGTCCAAACTGCCATTTACAAGCTTTGTGGCTTTTGGAAAGTCACTTAACTTGTCTCTCTGCCTCAGTTTTCTCATCTCTAAAGTGGGGCTAAGGATTAAATTATTTAATATATTGCAAAGTACTGTGTACCTGGCACATAGTAAGTGCCCAATAAATGCTAACTATTTTTACTGTTTGGGCAAGACTCATTAACCTGACATGTCCTCAACAATGCTGTTCTGGGTGCTTGTATAGGTCACTTGCCACAGAATCCATAGAGAAATTTAACACAGCTTTGGTAACTATTTCTGTTAGTATGACCTCACAACTACGTGTTGGATGTCTCTAAATATGCTCTTTAAAGACTGCTTTAAAAGTCATACAGTACTACTTAGGAGGAGCTTCTGGGATGCTGGAAACGTTCTATTTCTTGACCAGAGTGAGGTTATATGGGTGTTTCACTTTGCGACAATTCATTGAGCCGAACACTTATGATTTATGCCCTTTTATGTATGACAGTTACACTTAAGTAAAAAAAAATTAAGAATTAAAGAAGTATTTTTAAAGGATGATACATTAAGTGATTTTTAGAGGTCATGAATATACTCTTGCAGTATGAATGCCAAAAGCCAACTGCTCTAGTGTGATGCAAATGGGACTTGTGACTTGCCATACAGATTCCAGTGACTGCACCATATGTGGATTCAAATTGTGCTGTGTCCTGTCCCAACTTTTAGACTGAAGAGAATGTCATCTGTTCTTGGAAAATGGGTAAGACGGCTGAAAAAGTGACCCTAATAATGAGAAAGATACTACTTTGGAGATACATGTTAAGAGTATACATAAAATTGTTTACTGAATTATGAGAATGGAAAAAAAGCAGTATTTACAAATCAATATATTATTTTAAATAATGAATTTAAGCATATGTATAAGAAAGTCTTTTAACTAATAGAAGTAGACTTTTGATTGTTTCATCCTTATCTGTAAAGGTATAAATTTTCAGGTTGGTCAAAAAGCTTTTGGATTTTCTCATTGGGAAAAGGGGGATCACCTTAGGTTTGGGTTGCCTTATATAGTAAATGTGACAAATGGTAAATGAAGTTAAGAGTAAGATTGTTCAGGGAAAGCATGTACATTGGGAAGATAAGGGGGTCTAGAACAGACCCTGAGAAGCTCCACTGTTTAAACGCTGAGGAGAAGAGAAGGTTTCCAAGAAAAGTGAAAAGGAGTGGCCAGAGAGAGAGGAGAAGAATAAAGGGAATGGTGCCGCTGAAGCTAAAGAAAAGGCCAAGAAAGAAGTCACAAAACAGGGAGTGGTCATCAGTATTGAATGACACAGAGGAGGCCAGGGAGGTAAGCACTGAAAAGTATCCATTGGATTTGATCAAAGGGAGGCCACTGTGACCTTGGGGACAATGAGAGGGGGGAGTGGCCGGCATGGAAATTAGTCAGCACTCAGTAAAGGAGTGAAGGGTGGGGAATGAGGACTTGGGAGTAGACCTGTTCTTTAAAGAGGCACTGAAGGGAAGCACCTAGACATCAATAGCAGGGCGAGAGGGGACAGGTATTTTAGGGGGCCATAGAGTTTTTTTTTTACTAAGGTATTATTGATATACACTCTTATGAAGGTTACACATGAAAAAACAATGTGGTCACTATATTTACCCATATTATCAAGTCCCCACCCATACCCCAATGCACTCACTGTCCATCAGTGTAGTAAGATGCCACAGATTCACTATTTGCCTTCTCTGTGCTACACTGTTTTCCCCGTGATCCCCCACACCATGTGTACTAAACATAATACCCCTCAATCCCCTTCCCCCACACTTCCCACCCGCCCTCCCACACCCCTCCCCTTTGGTAACCTAGTTCCTTCTTGGAGTCTCTGAGCCTCCTGCTAATTTGTTCCTTTAGTTTTGCTTTGTTGTTATACTCCACAAATGACAGAAATTATTTGGCACTTGACTTTCTCCACCTGGCTTATTTCACTGAGCATAATATCCTCCAGCTCCATCCATGTTGTTGCAAATGGTAGAAATTGTTTCTTTCCTATGGCTGAATAGTATTCCATTGGGTATATGTACCACATCTTTATCCATTCATCTGTTGATGGACACTGAGGTTGCTTCCATACCTTGGCTATTGTAAAAAGTGCTGCAATAAACATAGGGGTGCATATGTCTTTTTGAATCTGACAAGTTGTATTCTTTGGGTAAACTCCAAGGAGTGAGATTCCCGGGTCAAATGGTATCTCTATTTTTAGTGTTTTGAGGAACCTCCATATTGCTTTCCACAATGGTTGAACTAATTTGCATTCCCACCAGCAGTGTAGGAGGGTTCCTGTTTCTCCACATTCTCGCCAGCATTTGTTGTTCTTAGTCTTCTCAATGCTGGCCATCCTTACTGGTGCGAGGTGATATCTCATTGTGGTTTTCATTTGCATTTCTCTGATGATTAGTGATGTGGAGCATCTTTTCATGTGTCTGTTGGCCATCTGAACTTCTTTGGAGAACTGTCTCTTCATATCCTCTGCCCATTTTTTAATCGGGTTATTGGCGTTTTGGGTATTGAGGCATGTAAGTTCTTTATATATTTTGGATGTTAACCCCTTGTCGGATATGTCATTTACAAATATATTCTCCCATACTGTAGGATACCTTTTTTGTTCTGTTGATGGTGTCCTTTGCCGAACAGAAACTTTTTAGTTTGATGTAGTCCCATGAGTTTATTTTTGCTTTTGTTTCCCTTGCTCGAGGAGACATGTTCAGGAAGAACTTGCTTATGCTTTTATTCAGGAGATTTTTGCCTATGTTGTCTTCTAAGAGTTTTATGGTTTCATGACTTACATTCAGGTCCTTGATCCATTTCGAGTTTGCTTTTGTGCAGGGGTAAAACAATAATCCAGTTTCATTCTCTTGCTTGTAGCTGTCCAGTTTTGCCAACACCAGCTCTTGAAGAGGCTGTCATTTCCCCATTGTATGCCCGTGGCTCCTTTATCATATATTAATTGACCATATATGGTTGGGTTTATATCAAGACTCTCTAGTCTGTTCCATTGGTCTATGGGTCTGTTCTTGTGCCAGTACCAAATTGTCTTGATTAATGTGGTTTTGTAGTAGAGCTTGATGTTGGGGAGCATAATCCCCCAAGTTTTATTCTTCCTTCTCAGGATTGCTTTGGCTATTTGGGGTCTTTTGTGGTTCCATATGAATTTTAGAACGATTTTCTCTAGTTCATTGAAGAATGCTGTTGGTATTTTGATAGGAATTGCACTGAATCTGTAGATTGCTTTAGGCAGGATGGCCATTTTGACAATATTAATTCTTCCTATCCATGAACACGGGATGTGTTTCCATTTATTGGTATCTTCTTTAATTTCTCTCATGAGCATCTTGTAGTTTTCAGAGTATAGGTCTTTTCACTTCATTGGTTAGGTTTATTCCTAGGTATTTTATTCTCTTTGATGCAACTGTGAATGGAATTGTTTTCCTGATTTCTCTTTCTGCTAGTTCATCGTTAGTGTATAGGAATGCCACATATTTCTGCGTATCAATTTTGTATCCTGCAACTTTGCTGAATTCAGATATTAGATCTAGTAGTTTTGGAGTGGATTCTTTAGGGTTTTTATGTACAATATCATGTCATCTGCAAACAGGAACAGCTTAACTTCTTCCTTGCCAATCTGGATGCCTTTTATTTCTTTGTCTTGTCTGATTGCCGTGGCTAGGACATCCAGTACTATGTTGAATAGAAGTGGGGAGAGTGAGCGTCCTTGTCTTGTTCCCGATCTTAAAGGAAAAGCTTTCAGCTTCTCACTGTTAAGTATAATGTTGGCTGTAGGTTTGTCATATACGGCCTTTATTATGTTGAGGTACTTGCCCTGTATACCCATTTTGTTGAGAGTTTTTCTCATGAATGGATGTTGAATTTTGTCAAATGCTTTTTCATCATCTATGGAGATGATCATGTGGTTTTTGTCGTTTTTGTTGATGTGGTGGATGATGTTGATGGATATTCGAATGTTGTACCATCCTTGCATCCCTGGAACAAATCCTACTTGATCATGATGGATGATCTTTTTGATGTATTTTTTAATTCGGTTTGCTAATATTTTGTTGAGTATTTTTGCATCTATGTTCATCAGGGATATTGGTCTGTAATTTTCTTTTTTTGTGGTGTCTTTGCCTGGTTTTGGTATTGGAATGATGCTGGCCTCAAAGAATGAGTCTGCAAGTATTCCCTCTTATTCTACTCTGTGGAAAACTTTAAGGAGGATGGGCATTAGATCTTCACTAAATGTTTGATAAATTCAGCAGTGAAGCCATCTGGTCGGGGGATTTTGTTCTTAGGTAGGTTTTTGATTACCAGTTCAATTTCGTTGCTGGTAATTGGTGTGTTCAGATTTACTGTTTCTTTCTGGGTCAGCCTTGGATGATTGTATTTTTCTAGAAAGTTGTCCATTTCCTCTGTGTTATCCAGTTTGTTAGCATATAATTTTTCATAGTATTCTCTAATAATTCTTTGTATTTCTGTGGTATCCATAGTGATTTTTCCTTTCTCATTTCTGATTCTGTTTATGTGAGTAGACTCCCTTTTTTTCTTGATAAGTCTTGCTATGGGTTTATCTATTTTGTTTATTTTCTCAAAGAACCAGCTCTTGCTTTCATTGATTCTTTCTATTGTTTTATTGTTTCAATTTTATTTATTTCTGCTCTAATCTTTATTATGTCCCTCCTTCTGGTGACTTTGGGTCTCATTTGTTCTTCTTTTTCTAGTTTCATTAATTGTGAGTTTAGACTGCTCATATGGGATTGTTCTTCTTTCCTGAGGTAGGCCTGTATTGCAATATACTTTCCTCTTAGCACGGCCTTCGCTGCGTCCCACAGATTTTGTGGTGTTGAATTATTGTTGTCATTTGTCTCCATATATTGCTTGATCTCTGTTTTTATTTGGTCATTGATCCATTGGTTATTTAGGAGCACGTTGTGAAGCCTCCATGTGTTTGTGGGATTTTTCAGTTTCTTTGTGTAATTTATTTCTAGTTTCATACCTTTGTGGTCTGAGAAACTGGTTGGTACAATTTCAATCTTTTTGAATTTACCGAGGCTCTTTTGTGGCCTAGTATATGATCTATTCTTGAAAATGTTCATGTGCACTTGACAAGAATGTGTATTCTGCTGCTTTTGGGTGTAAAGCTCTGTAGATGTCTGTGAGGTCCATCTGTTCTATTGTGTTGTTCAGTGCCTCTGTCTCCTTACTTATTTTCTCTCAGGTTGATCTGTCCTTCAGAGTGAGTGGAGCGTTGAAGTCTCCTAGAATGAATGCATTGCATTCTATTTCTCCTTTTAATTCCGTTAGTATTTGTTTCACATATGTAGGTGCTCCTGTGTTGGGCGCATAGATATTTATAATGGTTATATCTTCTTGTTGGATTGACCATTATGTAATGTCCTTGTCTCTTATGACTTTCTTTGTTTTGAAGT
>JAVSCE010014619.1:0-34187 GCA_032199065.1 Smutsia gigantea | reverse complement strand
CGCCAACGGTCACCGCGCGCCTCCGTGCCCGCGCCGCCGCCCTGCGCACTCCCGGGCGCGCTCCCGCACGGGGCCTCCGTGGGTGGGTCCAGGGGTGCGCCCTAGTGCGTGCCTGTGTGCGACAACGCACGTCGGCCTTCTTCCTCGGAGTCGGCCGGCGCCGCCGCGAGGCACGCCGGGAAGTGGAGTCCCTGAGGAAGAGAGCGCGCAGACAGAGCCGCGTGCGAGCCCGTGGCGTGCGCGTGCGCGTGACGTGAGTACGTGCTCTCGCGCGCGCGCTGGGGCGCACCGGGCTAGGCACCGCGGGGGCGCAGTCGCGGCTGCGGCTTCCTTGTTCAGCCTCAAGTCGGAAATGGCAGGGCCGCGTGGGGTCCGCGGTGCGAGGAGGCCACGCCCCCCCGCGGGGTTAGGCACGGCGACGGCGACGGCGCCGCGTTCTGCCCCTCAGCTGCTCACCTGGTGAGGGCAACACTGAAAACGGTATTGACGGTCTGAGCGGCCCAGTGACCCGCCCAAGGTCACACACTCGGGCAGAACTGCAATCAAATCCTGAAAATTAAGTGGTTATGCATGGGCAAAAAATCTCTTGAATATAAACATGAGCAACTGTTTCCTGAATGCATCTCCGTGGGCAAGCGAAACAAAAACAAAAATGAACAAATGGGACTGTTAAACTAAAAAGCTTCTGTACAGCAAAGGACACCATCAGCAGAACAAAAAGGCATCCTACAGTATGGGAGAATATATTTGTAAACAACTTATCTAGTCAGGGTTTCCCATCTAAAATAGGTGAAGAGCTCACACGCCTCAACACCCAAAAAACAAATAACCGTATTAAAAAATGGGCGGAGGATCTGAACAGACACTTCCCCAAAGAAGAAACTCAGATGGCCAACAGGCACATGAAAAGATGCTCCACATCACTAGTCATCAGGGAAATGCAGATTAAAACCACAATGAGATATCACCTCACACCAGTGAGGATGGCCACCATCCAAAAGACAAACAACAAATGCTGGCAAAGATGCAGAGAAAGGGGAACCCTCCTACACTGCTGGTGGGAATGTAAACTAGTTCAACCATTGTGGAAAGCAATATGGAGGTTCCTCAAAAAACTCAAAACAGAAATACCATTTGACCCGGAATCCCACTCCTAGGAATTTACCCAAGGAATGCAAGTTCTCAGATTCAAAAAGACATTATGCACCCCTATGTTTATCGCAGCACTATTTACATAGCCAAGAAATGGAAGCAACCTAAGTGTTGATGAGAGGTTCCCAAAGGGAAGGGGTTGGGAGGGAGGGACAAGAGGATTAAGGGGCATTATAATCCTTATCATTAGCACTCATAGGTAGGTCACAGGGAAGGCAGCACAGCACGGAGAAGACAAGTAGTGACTCTGTAGCATCTCACTACACTGATGGACAGTGACTGGAGTGGGGTGGGTGGGGGTCTTGATAATACAGGTGAATGTTGGAACCACAATGTTGCTCATGTAAATGATACCTTAATTCAAAAAAAATTAAGTGATTACAGAAACAAGAGTCCCTACTGCACGCCAAGGATTGTGCCTACCCTCAGTTGTTCAGACCGGTGTTTCTCCCCCATGCTTGTCCCAACCCCCAGGGGACATGGCCCTGTCAGGAGATGTAGTTGGAGTGTCACCACTGGGGGTGGTACTGACATCTACAGGGTGGAGGCCAAGGACGGTCCCCACAGCAGAGGCATCCACCCAATATGTCGACAGATCAGGTCTACACCGACTGTGATGAAGAGCTGAGCTGTGTGCTGTTGTCAGATGGCAGTACTTGCTGCCCGGTGACTTTCCACTCTCTCAGGGACTTCATTCTGTCATCGGTGCCATGTCAGAAACTGTCATTTACTTCTCTATCCGTCTGGTAGTCTGTGAGCTCTAGGGGAGGTTGGGGCTTGGATTCGCCAATGTAAGGTACTCCATGTACGTACGTTTGATGAATGAGTGAATTTCACTCCCTACGACCCACTGCTGTATAATGGGGCTGGCAACGTTTTTCTGTAAAGGGCCAGAAAGCCTGATCATTTAATTTATTCATCATCATCATAAAGTTAAATGAATGCATGGACTGAAGGACCTAGATCGCAGGCAACCAGTACAAAACATTTAAAATATACTCCACCTTGCCCACTTTACAGTTTGTAAAGCAAGCTGGCATCCAGCCCATCCCACAGAGTAGCCACCAGACGGCAGTACCTCGTTAGTCCCCATTTACAGATGGGAAAGGGAGACCCCGTGGAGGAGTGGTCCCAGGAGGCATCAGGCAGGTGGTCTGTCCTCCCCCTGGGGACTGTCCTCACACACTGCCTGTAAAGTTTTGCAGGTCAAAATAAATCCGTAACACTTGGGGTGGCTGGCTCCCCACTGTGGGGGCGCAGGGAGCTGGAAGGACATGTCTGAGGCACGTGGACACAGAGCATTGGGAACAGGCTGAGTTGGCTGTTGGTGATGCCAAAATCAAGGGGACGTGGCACTGCCTTTCCAGCGGTGGAAGTGTAAGGCCCCTGCCTTGAGGTGTTTACCCCCCAAATGGTGGCTGAGTGCACACACATGCCCCAGGGTGCTCTCAGCCCACCATTAGAAAAGCAGACAATTTGAAACAACACACACGTCCATCCACTGGTGACTGGATAAACAAGCCAGGAATGGTGTGAATAAATGCACAGGATATGGTCCAATGAAGAAAGCCAGACCCAAATCGTTTAAAATAATATAATTTTTAAAAGTACAGACATCTGCCAGGGATAAAGGAACAAACAGCCACAGAAATGAACACCTGTTAGGGTTTTGTTACACTTACTGCAGATCTTTTTTAAAAGATTAATAGCTGGATTCCCCCCCCCACCCCATCCATTTCCTCCCTCCCACCTTAGGGCAAATGCCGTGTCAAAAATGTGGACACTTTTCGGAACTTACTCCTATCATGAATATATGCACACCCAATACGCAAAATATAGTCTTGGTCCCCTTCTTTTATTGTGGTACAATAAACAACAAAATTTACCGTGTTCACTGTGTCTCAGAACACAGCTCACCGGCACGAAGCACACACAGTCGTGCAGCCGCCCCTGCCCTCCGTCTCCAGAACTTTCCCTGCCCAGACGGAAGCTCTGTCCCCTGAACACTCCCCATCCCCCCCCCAGCCCCAGCCTCACTGTCCACTGTCTGTCTCTGTGGATGGGGCTCCTCTAGGGACCCCCCAGGAGTGGGATCAGACAGGGCCTGTCCTGTGTCTGGCTTGTGTCCCTGAGCACCGTGTCCTCAAGGTCCCTCCACGCTGTAGCTGGTGTCAGGGTGTCCTTCTTTTTTTTTTTTTTGACAAGTGTATTTTTTAATTACTATAAATTTACACATCCTAGAGTTCGCTTTTCCATGTTTTCTTTGAAATCTTATGCATTCACACATATGATTTTTACAGCATAGTGATTACGAGGTATGATTTGCATCATTTTTTTCATTTGAAATTATATCATAAACATTTTTCCTGTCGCTACATAATGTGCATGATTATCGTGTTAATGACGACATCATATTCTATGGAGTTGGTAAGCCATAATCCACTTAAACATTCCTCCATGGCTGTATATTCAGGTTGTTTCTGAGATCACAAATAACACGGCAACAATCATCATCTCTGTGATTATTAAATTATATTGCTTTTGCAGACAGATTCAGAGGAATGAAACTACTGAGTCAGGTTTATAAGCATTTTAGTAAATGATGAAATGTATTGCCGAATTGCTTTCCAAAGGGATTTACACTGCCAGAAGAAATACAGGCTTGTACCAGTTAAATTACATCCTTTCCAGAAGTGGGCATTTTAATTTTTTTCTATGTTTTATAATTGAATAGTCCTTTTGCATCTTCTGTTGTTGATGCTAATAAGCTAGGGTGTGGGGAGAAAGAAAACAAACATTTCTTGAGATCCTACACTTGATAATATGCAGGATGTCCTCCCATTTTAAGGCTAAGTAGTGTTGCACATGTGGACAGACCACATGCGAGTCCCTGTTTATCCACGACGGACACTTCAGTTTTTGCCAGCTTTTGGCTGTTGTGAACATGGGTGTGCAAATATCTGTTCTATCCCTTAAAAATGATATATAAATTATATACACAGAAAAAAATATGGCAACATGGACATTGCCTGGTAAAGCGGATACCTGGACATGGGGCAGGAGTCACTGGGACTTTATTCTGTCATCGGTGCCATGTCAGAAAGTGTCATTTACTTCTCTATCCCCCGGCAGTCTGTGAGCTCTCGGGGAGGCTGGGGCTATAGGACCACCAACGCAAGTTGCTCCACATACGTTTGATGGATGAATTTCACGCCCTGTGACCCACTGCTCTATAATGGACCCGGCAAAGTTTTTCTGTAAAGGGCCAGACGGTATATATTTTTGGTTTTGCCGGTCATAAGGTTTCCATGGCAACAACTCACCTGTGCTGTTTTAGCCAGAAAGCATTAGAGTCCGTATGTTAACAAGTGGGCGTCGCCAAATGCCAATAAAACTTTACCCACATGCAAGCACTTTTTGGTACTCACAGTTTCGTGGGCTCCCTCCCCTTGTGTATGTGGCTTCTAACTGATAGAATATGGCCAGGGTAAGGAACGCCACTTCCATATTTAGACTGCAAGCGATTCTGACATCTGTCTTGCTAACAGCCTCTTATCTTGCTGGCTCTGCCTAGCAAGCTGTCATGTTGGGGGAGCGCCATGTGGCCAGGAGCTGAGACCGTCCAACCAATAGCCCAGAAGGAACTGGATGCTGCCAACAACCAGCGAGTGAGTGTTGGATCAGACCCTTCCCCAGCCAAGCCTTCAGATGAGACCACAGCACTGGCTGGCACCTTGATTGTACCACTGTGAGACGCTGTGAAGCCGAGGACCCAGCTAAGTTGGATTCCTGACCCACAGAAATGGGGATAATTCACACATTACAGATGTGCGTTTTTCAGTGGCTACATTTGCAGTAAGTACAGCCCGACCTCTCCTGCCTCAGGCAGGGCATTCCAGGGCATCACCTGAGTCGGATGACATTAGTAAGTGCCACCTGTTTACACGGGCAATCCAACGATGCTTGGATACAGGCCTGCAAAATGCCCACCACAGTGCCCAGGATGGCTGTTGGTGGTGGGGAAACCAGACAGGATGGACTCAGATAAGGGGAAAAGCAGTGTTAACCCAGCCCAGGTGTCTGATGACATCTATTTGTCCTTGATGTCATGTCACATCAATGATACCCAATCCCAGCAGTTTCCTGTTTCTCATGCTCAGAAAGTTAGGCATGGTTCACCTCTGCCCTGGGGAAACTGAGACCTCGCTGCAGCCAGGGTAGCCCCTCAAGGTCATCAAGCAGCATAAAATGATGACATGAGACCTACCTTGAAGGTCTTATGAAATTGGTGCTGTCACACCCAGGCCTCATGAGACCCCAAAGTGCACTCAGAATTTATCAAGCATTTTCTATGTGCCAGTCCTGTCAGGTAGACCGGAGAGCCATGAAGAAATACATTTGGTTAGTGAACTACCAAAGAGAGGTTCTTAGAGATAAAAAAGCTTCTAACCGGGCCACACCAAGCCTGAGGGGTCTGGGGGCCTCCCAAAGAAGGCATGGGCTCAAACACGAAGCAGAAAGAGAGGGCAAGCAGGCCAGTAGAGAGGAGAAGGTGTCCAGGCCCAGGGGGGAGCATGTGTACATTCCCACCGAGCAGGACGTACATAGAAGCTCTGCAGGAGTGGGGTGGGAGCCGTGGGGAAGGGTCTGGAGCCTGGTCAGGGTGTGAGCGGATGTCCAGAGATGGACATAAGAGGTACAGGGCAGGAAACACACTCAAGAGCTGTTGGAAGGCTGCCTGGGTTCAAACCCAGTGACTTCAACCTCTCTGGGCCTCAATTTTCCCATGTGTTCAACGGGATGTGCAAAGCACTTGTTAGAGTGTTCGGGACTCACGACTGGTGTCTCCATGTGATTAGGGAAAAGGGGAATCCCATTTCAGAGCCTGGGAACCAAGATCAAGCTTGACTTGGGTCATTCAGTCCCAGGAAGGCAGGCGAAAGGTGCAACGGACCTTGAGGGGCTACCCTGGCTGCAGCGAGGCCTCAGTTTCCCCCCCAAGGCAGCAGAGGTGAACCATGCCTGACTTTCTGAGCACGAGAAACAAGAAACTGCTGGGATTGGTGATCAGTCCCTAGAACTGGAGGCGTCTGTGTGCGGAGCCCCCCATCAGAATCCTGGAGTCTCAGGTGACCCCCAGCTTAGGGGGATGCAGAGTAAGCTCATGCAAGGGGGTAGGCAGCTCAACACAGTGGCCGGAGCGCAGGCTGTCAGGGTTTCAGCCCTGGGTCTCCACACTCCCACCTCCGCGGCCGTGAGAATGACGGCTTGCCTCTTGGAGTCTCAGTTTCCCCATTTGTAATTAGGGATAATAGAACGCAATGCAGTGTCTCTGAAGATGAAATGATATTAAATAATTAAGGTACTTCAATGGCGCCTAGAAGATCACCCCTCACACCCCAGCGAGGCGGGGCTTTATGCGGTGTGGGCAGATGGGGAAACTGAGGGCTCCTCAGGGAAACCGCTGGGGTTCGCTGCTGCCGCCCGTGCCCGCTGCCCACTTCACAGAGCAGGCGCTGGAGTCCGCGAGGAGGGGGCGGCGGCCGGGTTCCGGGACACCATCCGGGCCGCCTCTCGCGCAGCGGCCGCTAGAAGCTGCTCGGGACGCAGCGCCTTCCCCCGTCCAGGCCCCGCCCCACGGCCGACACGACCACGCCCACCGGCCCTCACCAGCACGACCACGCCCCCGGCCCACAAGGCCCCGCAGGCTCCGCAGCGTCGCTCCAGGACCCACGCGCCGTCCCGCAGCAGCATGAGCGCTCCCGCCCCGACCCCTATCTTTGCGCCAGGCGAGAACTGTAGCCCCGGGTGGCGGGCGGCGCCCGCGGGCTACGACGCGGCGGACACGCACCTGCAGATCCTGGGCAAGCCGGTGATGGAGCGCTGGGAGACCCCCTACATGCACGCGCTGGCAGCCGCCGCCGCCTCCAGAGGTAGCCCCCCGGCCGATGCGCGCCGACGCCGCTCTGTGCCTCCGTTCCCCCGCCTGTGGGAGGCAACGGGGAACCCACGGGGTTGCTGCAGGCACGGGGCTTGTGCACCGCAGGAGGCCGCCGGTACCGGGGACCTCCTCTCCAGCGGTGACGAGGCCCCCGACTCCCGGCGAAACCCCGCCGCCCCTGCCTGTGAGAGGCCTCCTGGACGCCTGGGAGGGCTGTCCCCACCCCCGCGCCCTGGATAAGAATAGCCGGGGATCGCGGGAGGCCCGAGACAGCTGGGGCGGGGGCGGGGCGGGGCGGGCTCGCGCTGCGGGTGTCCGAGCCCGAGGGGTGCTCGGGGTGCTCAGGTCCCGGGCTCCCGGTAAAAGGGCAGGTTGCCCAGTGTTCCTGCGTGGATGGGGCGTCTCTCCGCCTGTCTGATACACTGGGCCTCCCAGGGGTCCCTGGCCCGGCCCTCCCTGACCCTTCTCTCTGAACTTCAGTGTGGGAGGGTGGCCAGGGAGAGGAGAGATAAGCAGCCGCGCAAACAGCGTGGGCCAGGGCTCAAAGTCCAGGGCCTGACCCCCCGGGGCAAGCCCAGGGGCTGCTGTCCACTGCCTCCCTGCCACCGGCCAGGGCCCACGCTAATCCCTACCAGGGCTGCTGCGTTGGGCCCACCCCCAACTCTGCCCCACTTGCCCTCCTTGTGGCAAAGGTTTCCGTCTGCCAAGGGCCACTTCTGCCCTCCCTCCGGGCAGCCTCCCCAGGCCTGGCCTGGAGAGTGCTGCCCAGACGCTTTGTCTGCCCAGGGGGCCGGGTCCTGGAGGTGGGCTTTGGCATGGCCATCGCGGCCTCCAAGTTGCAGGAGGCCCCCATTGATGAACACTGGATCATCGAGTGCAATGATGGCGTCTTCCAGCGGCTCCAGGCCTGGGCCCAGCGGCAGCCGCACAAGGTGCCCCCCTCTGCCCAGGGGTCCCCGTCAGCCCACTCCCTGGGGTGAAGACCCTGCCCCAGACAGCACTGGGCACCGAGGTGTCTGCAGAGATGGGAGCGGTGGCCTTCTCCCTCGGGAGCCCCTGGCCTCTCCCGAGCAGGTGGGAAATCCTGGAGCCCTTCCGATCCTCAGCCTTCTCTTTTCTCCCCTGCCCCGAGGTGGTTCCCTTGAGAGGCCTGTGGGAAGAGGTGGCACCCACCCTGCCAGATGGTCACTTTGATGGTGAGGAGGCTCTGCCTGAGGGACCCTGTGAAGGACATACTCTGTCCTGTGGGGTGACTGAGCCTGGGAGGACACAAGGACATGGACGGGGCCTGGCACTCGGGAAGTCTGGGTGGACGCCTGAAGGGGCAGCTGAACGGGACACGTGCAGAGGTGGAGTGGAGGCAGCATGGTGGACTCGGTATAGCCCTTCGGGTTCCCGGCTGCATGCAGGTCCCGCTGCCCTGACCCTGTGGCTCCCATCCTCCCACGCAGGAATCCTGTACGACACGTACCCACTGTCCGAGGAGACCTGGCACACACACCAGTTCAACTTCATCAGGGTAGGGCCGCGTGCCATGCGGACATGCCGGGACACGGGAGGTTCGCTGGTGACCGCCTCTGCCCACCCCCGCACCTCGCTCCTGCCCGCTGTCCCCCTCCCAGGGCCATGCCTTTCGCCTGTTGAAGCCAGGGGGCGTCCTCACCTACTGCAACCTCACCTCCTGGGGGGAACTGATGAAGTCCAAGTATTCTGACCTCACCACCATGTTTGAGGTGTGGCAGCTGCAGGGAGCACCCGGGGGTTCCCCGCCCCACCCAGCCAGGGGGCATCCTTGGGCCTGGAGGCAGCTGGCAAGGCCTTCCCCGGCCTCAGGGTCATCTGGGTGGATTGCTAGCCTCCACTTAAAATGCTGAACAAGGCCCTTCCCCAGCTCCTGGACCTTCCATGGCTCCTAAGTGCCCTTGGGCTGTGGGAGTGCCGCCCAGCTCCCACCCCAGCTGACAGACCCCCCCTTCTTACTTTCCCCACCTCTACCCAGTACATCTTTATTAGCTTAGCCATGCCCGTCTCGGCCCCTGCGAGGCATGTGGTGGGCAGCGTGGTGATGTGATAGCCATGGAGCTGTGGCTGTGTCTTCACACCTGGAGTCCCACCAAACCCAGGCTTCCTCATTCTGTGGCCAACGGGCCTCGGGAGGGGACTGCCTGGCCCCTGGCTGGCCACAGGGTTCTGGGCGTTTCTAGATGCTGTCCCAGGAAGTGGGGGCACCAGGGCCCTGGAGGTGACCTGGCGCCTCCTTCCCGCCAGGAGACACAGGTGCCGGCCCTGCTGGAGGCAGGCTTCAGGCGAGAAAACATCCACACAGAGGAGATGGCGCTGGTCCCACCGGCCGACTGCCGCTATTATGCCTTCCCTCGTATGATCACACCCCTGGTCACCAAGCACTGAGCTCTCCTGCCCGCCAGCTCAGGACCAGGGCTGCGTCAGGACCACCCCTCACCCCCACTCAGTGCCTCTGTGACCAGGTGCGCTCTCAAGCCCCAACACAGCTACACGAGGTGGGGTGAGCTTCCCTGAGCTCCAGTGGGACACTGCTACCCAATCCCAGGGGCCCTGAGGATGAAATAAAGCTGCCGCGGGGCTGGCCAGTAGTGCCACCCAACTGTGTTTGTTCAGCTGCTCCCCTACCCCTGAGAAAGAAAAATTATCTATTAAATGTTCTCAGGAAGATGGCGGGTGCTGGTTTCTGAGCCTGCCCATGGCCACTCCCCCCCCACCCCCTACGGTCCTTCGGAAAGGGGGGCAGGGCTGTCAAAGTCCTCCCCTCTCTGGCACTGGGGATACAGAGAGGCCACAGGAGGTCAGGGCTGCCCCAAGGCCCAGATCCTCAGGCCACCCAGGAGGATCTCCAGTCCCACCCAGTCAGGGTGAACTAGGAAGCAGTACACCCTTTCCCGGGTCAGACCCCAGGGCCACTAGGGGGTGTGGGTCACTCGGCCAAGTGCTGTGCATGAGGCCTGCGGCTCTTTAGTCATCCAGTGTCCTTTCCTGAGCCCAGCAAACTGCCCGCCCTAGGGCCACCCACTCCCGGGTTCTCGGGGCTGGCTGGCTACCTCCCGGCGTGTCCACGCACAGGTGTAGGACGGAGACCGGACCTGCCGGGACAGTGCCCTCCCACCTTCCCGGGCCCTCTGCGCGCAACCCGCGGCGGGTGGTGGTGGGGTGGGTACACAGGTTTATTGACCACAGAGGCCAGGCAGCCGCACTATCTGCGGTACCAGATCTGGAGCTTCTTCTCGCGCCTGATCTTCCTTTGCAGCTGCAGGATGCCGTAGAGCAGCGCCTCGGCCGTGGGCGGGCAGCCTGCAGGCGGGGGGCACACGCCTCAGCCTCCCTGCCCGCAGGGAGGGTGGCCTAGGCCCCTCCCACCGGGTGCTGGATTCGGTGTCTCCGGCTCTTCTATGTTTTAACCACACTTTTCCTTTGGTTTTGTCTCTGCCGGGTGGGAGCCCCATGAAACTAGTTCAGAGGTGACAGCCCCCCACAGCTCAGTGTAACCCCGACACAGGCTTGGTCCAACATCTGGACCTTGAGGGGCAGTGGAGGGGAAGGCTGGGTGTCTCGGGGGAGCGGAGCTGCGTCCTCTATGGGGCGGGGTGGGCACAGGCTCCTCACGGGGGCTCACCTGGCACGTAGATGTCCACGGGCACGATGCGGTCACAGCCCCGCACGACCGAGTAGGAGTAGTGGTAGTAACCCCCTCCATTGGCGCAGCTGGTGGGGAGGGGCGCTGTCAGAGCGTGCTGCCCGCGGCCGCTCCCACTCGGCCTGCACCACCCTCTCCCCACTTCCAGACACAGGAAAAGATGGGGCCTGAGGCCTATGTGGGAGCAGGTGGGGCGGAAGTGGACAGACGGGCCGTGAACGTGGTGCTCAGTCGGACACCAGACACAGGCCCCACAAAGCATGAACCCAGGCAAATCCAACAGAACGTGGGCTTGTGGGTGCCGGGGAGGGGCTGCTTTCCGGGGAGACGGGATGTTTGGGAATTAGCGGGGCTGGTTTTCCAGCACTGAACGCACTGAATCTAGGAACCACACACCTCAGGAGGGTGGACTCCATGGCACCTGAGTTCTACCTTAACAAAAACGTTAAGTGGCTGTGTGACAGTGGCAGTGAGAAAAGAGAGGGCACGGGCCACTCAAAGTGGGGCGCCATGTGTGTTCCCAGAGCAGGGACACGGAAATCAGATGGGCTGCGGGGGTGGGGGCAGCGAGAACCGGGCAGACGCGTCTCACTGTCCTCTGTGCACGGGGGGACTTCACTGAGCATGCAGAGGCACAGATGGGGCAAAGTGGGCCGGCATGTCACAGGTGTGTCTGTCACAGCGCCAGCCACCTATACTCACCTCCCCATGGACACAACGTAGCGAGGCTCTGGCATCTGGTCATAGACCTGGAAGAGATGCCAGGGCAGGTCTGCGTGTGGCTCAAGCTGGTTTTGGTGGGGGGCGGGGGGCATGTGGCAGGGCCAGGGCCAGGCCTACCTTGCGGAGTGCGGGGGCCATCTTGTTTGTCAGCGTCCCAGCCACGATCATCACGTCCGCCTGGCGCGGGCTGGCCCGGAAGACCACGCCGAAGCGGTCCATGTCGTAGCGCGGTGCCGCCATGTGCATCATCTCCACGGCGCAGCAGGCCAGGCCGAAGGTCATGGGCCACAGGGAGCTCTGCGGGGGGCAAGGCGGACAGCCCCGTGGGTGATTGGCCCTGCACACTTAAGGAAACTGGGCGATTCACACGGAAAAACCTGATTTCTAGCCTTTCTTAAAGAACAGTCCATCAGTCACATGCCTCTGAGCAATCACGTGGCCTCCAGGTCCCAAAAGGCTACCAGAAAGGAAGGTCAAGTGTGTGAGGCCTACAGGCCAACACTTGCCTGCAGCCAGGCTGCCAAAAAAGGAAGAAAAGCTAAAAAACCAGGTGAAATTAGTGGTAACAACAGTTCACGTGACCTGGTAAATTCTAAACCCCATCCTCCTGCGCACGTCCCGCTGGCAGCAAGATGTGGCATACTCAGCCCTCCTAGGGTCCTCTCCCCAGTGCCTCCTTGTGTCCAAGAACTTCAAGGGCCAATTCCCCCAGGAAGCCCTCCTGGATGCCCACACTGCCCTTTGTCTGTCTGGTGCCTGACTTCCCCCACAGCTGTGCTTCTCTTCCAGGGCTTTCTCAGCTAGGTCTGGTCTGGGACCCCGAAGTGGCCCCATCATCCCACCGCAGTGCTGATACGGGTAAAGTGGGTAAGGGCTGCCCAGCACGGCAGGGCTGCCTGACCGGTGCCCGTGCTAGCTGACCCGGCAAGCGTCTCTGGGTTGTGTATGCCGCGGCAGACATCCCCCTCTGGAGCTGCCGGCCCTGGCGGGGCCTTTGCTGTAGTGCGTTTGACAGAGGGCAGACACAGCACACATTCGTGCGAGACCGCGGACTGCAGCCGGGTCCGGCCCAGCACCCCGAGGGCACCGAAAGAAGCCACTGTCCCATGACAAAGGATAAATATCCAGTGGGATACACAGACACGCACATGGTTAGAGATAACACAACACGCCAACTGTCTCTGGGTGACATTGGGGGCAGGGATGGTTTTGGATTTTTGCTGGGAAGGGGCTGTTACCAGCACATTGCTTTTCTACTTAAGAAAAATTATGTTAGAAGAGGAAAAAGAGAACGGGAAAAGCTGAGGGGACGTCAGGCCAGGAGCAGACGGGGTGGGACATGCACCCCGAGACACTCTCAAGCCCGGGGCCGGTGTGCGTGTGTGTGTGTGTATCACCCATGTGAGCATGTGGGCACTGCGCACGGGGAGGCCCCAGGGACACAGGAGGGGTTGGGGGCTCACCCGGCGGGCCCAGTTGATGAGGTCGTCCAGCTTGGCCACCACATACTCGCCCCGACTGCTGGGAAGTGCGGTGGGTTTGGGGACCACGGCTCCAGCCTTGGACACGGCAGGCTTGGTGCTGGGCGCAGGACATGGGACACGGGAGGTGTTAGCCAGGGGTGGGCCCCCCACAGCTCCGCCCCAGGGTCCAGCCACAGTGGCCTCTCAGAGGACAGGACACAGCTGTGGCCACAGCCTGGTTCGGGGCAGCATGGGAGGAGCCTGGGCCTGGATGGCACCTGCCTGCCGAATGAAGGAATGGAAGATGGCCTGCCTGGCAGTGGCCCCACCCGGCCTGTCCTCCGGGGGACTCGGTTCTCCGTCTGGAACACAGGCTGGCTGACTCACGCTTTGGTGAGAGCCCTTCTGGCTCGGGGACATGCAGCCATCGGCCTGACACCCAGGAGGGGACTGGGCGGGGCCCTGAGAGCAACAGCCATGCCACTCCATCCCACCAGGTGCTGGGAGGGCCCTGGAGTCACCCCGGGCCTCTGCGGGGACAAGGGGGGCTCGGGGGTGTGCTGGCTCCCAGGAGGGCTGGCCTTACCTGCTAGGGCCGTCAGTGGCCACGCTCGGGTGGACACCTCTGACCTGCACAGCCGCAACCAAGCCAGAGCTGTGGGGACAGGGGGCATGTGAAGAGGAGCCCCGAGAGGCCATGATGGGGCTGTCCTGGGGCAGGGAGGGCGGGACAATGGTAAAACCTCCGGCCCTCTGCCTGGTCTGGGCAACTATTTCACTGACACACCGTCCACCTCTGTGCTGCCTGCTGCTGGCCTGGCCTCCAAAGGCAGAGCTGCGGGGTCTGGACACACTGAAAACATGCCTCCTGTCCCTCCACAGACTCTCTGACCCCCGTCCAGAGGGTACCTGATTCTCTCATTTCTCCCGTATTTCCTTTGAACCTCAATGAACGTGTAGTTCATTTCTAGGAAAAAGCCCTTATCAACCCCTGGCAAAGTCAGCCCACGTCTGTGGCCTCCTTGAAGCCCCCCAATTCCCCTCCATTAGGAAGACTCTCTCCTTAGATCTGCCACGTCCCTGGTCCCATAGTCCTGGGGGCTTGGTTCCCGCTGTCTTCACAGAGGATCTGGCGGCCACCTGCCTTCCTGTCCCTGAACAGGGCTGCCCTCTGAGCCAACGCACCAAATGCCTTCCTGCGGCAGGTAACACGAGGGCAGGTGGATGTGGGTCCAAACATAGGTTCTGCTACCATGGACTGTCCCCACTGAGGGCCCCAATGTCACCTGCTGGAGTGTGGACTGCTGTTCCCGGGGTGGCCTCTGACTCGCTCTGGGACCCTCAGCAGGCCACCCACCGTCTGATGCTGCTGAAGGCCCCTCCCTGCATGGAGGCACTCTGAAACCTCCTGTCTGAGCCCCCCCAGCCAGGGCAGGGGGTCAGGGTTGGAGAGGCCGGTACTCACCGCAGAGCGAGGATTGGGCGGAGCAGACCAGGAGCTGCAGAGAGAAGCGCAGGGTGGGGGCGGTGAGTTGCGGGCACCCTCACAGGCCATGCATGGACTCAGGCCTCTGCATCCGCCGGCAGGGTCGGGCCTCCAGGTGTTTGCCCATCATGCCCACAACCAGGCTCACCTTCCCTCCCACCCTCAGTCTCTGTCAAGGTCACATAATAAAAGGCTGGTAAAGAGGAGCCCAGGGACAAAAAGCTAAACTCCACACAGGGTACCTTCCCCTTCTTCCTGCGTGTCAGTGCCGCTCCTGCCTCAGGGCCTTTGCACTAGAGCCCCTTGTGCACTTGGGCAGGCCCTTCTCATGGGGCAGATTTCAGCTCAGACGCCCCGGTACACACCAGCCCCCAGGTTCCCCCCCGGCCCATCTCCTGCTCTATCTCCATCCCCCATACTTGTGTGCTGCCTGCCTGCCCCCAGTGTGTGTCCTCCGCCTTGGCAGGGCCTGACAAGTGTGTGTCAAATCACAGACGCCAGCGAGGCTCCAGGCCCTGGGGGATCTGGGGTTTCAGAAGCTGGGCAGGGAAGACGGGCCGACTGCTCAGCCCATCTTCTGTGCAAACTGCTCCTCTCTGAGCCTCAGTTTCTCCACCTGAAAACGCACCAATTTGGCTTAAGCTCCGAGCACAATAAAATGCCCTTCACTTCTGGACCCACCATTCTTAACCAGAGGCCGCTGTAGGGCGAGGAGGTAAGAGGCCGGTGAACTAGCACGAGAAAGAAAAATTGCCCCGTTGACAATTTTGTTACTGAAAAGCGGCTTTTCCTGCAATTTCGAGCGTAGCCAACGAGCCAGAGCGGTGCTGGCAGGACCCTCCACGAACATAAGTCACGCCGTCCCGGCCGCGTTCCGCGGAGTCCCCGCCCCTCCCCGCCCCTCCCAGCACAGCGGCCTCCACGCCGGTCGGGGCTGCGTCCCGGGCCGAGCCTGGGGGCCCCTCCGGCCCCGACCCGGCGCCCCCGCCGATGCCGACAGCCGGCTGTCTCCCCGAGCGGCCCCCGGGAGAGCGCCCGCAGCCAGCCACCGCCCGGACCCCGCAGCCCCGGCCCGCTCACCCGCTAACGCCGCCATCTTGGCCTCGGCCTTCAGACAACCTCCGGGGTCCTTACGCTTTGGCGCTCCGGGTGCCCGGAGCCTTCGACCAAAGCGGCTCGGCTGGTGCGCGGAAACTGGAACCCGGTCTCGGGACGTTCCGCCGCCGTGGTCACGTCCGCGCCGCGCGCTCCCCGGGCGCCCCCCACGGAACAGAAGGACAAGGGGGTGCGCGGGGGCCGCCTCGCAAAAGCAGGCACCAGGTCCGCTTTCTCTCAATGAGGGAAGCAATAAAACTTAAGCGCGTCCCTGGGTGGGCTCGAACCACCAACCTTTCGGTTAACAGCCGAACGCGCTAACCGATTGCGCCACAGAGACGATGCTATGACTTCTAACCAGGCCTGATCCTACGAGACATGCGTGGCCGGTGAAAACGGAGAGAGCTGCGCCTGCGCGCGGGCGGCACCGCACGGGGCGGAGTCGAGGTGAGCGCAGCCCTTGCTGCGCGGCCGAAATAGCTCAGTTGGGAGAGCGTTAGACTGAAGATCTAAAGGTCCCTGGTTCGATCCCGGGTTTCGGCAGGTGTTTTGGCACCCTCCACCCCCAGTAAGCCTCTGACTGTCCTCAGTAATTCCCTCCCTAAACATGTCGCTTTGTGTTGTTTTGACAATCCTGCTGGGTATCGCTTCTGCTCTTCCACATGTGGTGAAACTGAGCCTCAAGACACCCCACGCAGGTGCACGCCAGCGCTGGCTCCCGGCGTGCATCAGTGCCCGCTGTGCCCTGGGGTCTGTCTGCGCGGCGGTCCGCGCTCCGCGCTGGGGCCCCGTGTCCCTGGGGAAGGAGGGCCGGGGCCGGGCTGGGACGTGTCTCTCAGGCCGTGCCCCCTCCCAGAAGGAAGAAGCGGCGGCGGGGAAGGATGGGACTGTCTGCAGGGAATGGGAAACTGACTGCAGCACAAACCCTTTTCCCACAGCTGGCTGTTCCGTGGAACCGGATTTTTTTTTAAATAAGCAGTTTTTAGAATAGTTTGGTTCACAGAAAAGTTGCAAACGTACTACCGAGGGTCCGTGTTTACCCAACATCCAGTCTCCCCTACTGCTAACATCTTACACTGGCGGGGCACAGACGTCACGATTAGTGAGCAGCGTGGATACTGTAATCGAAGTCCAGCTTTATTGGTTTCCTGTATTCCTCTAAGGCCCCTGCCCGGTGAGTTGAGGCCCTAGCCCCAGCTGACCTCTGTCCGTGACCTGAGACCCCAGAGCAACCCAGTTGAGCTGCCCTTGAATTCCAGATCCACAGAAACCAGGAGACAATGCTGTTTCCAAATGCTAGGTGGTGGGTAATTTGTCAGGCAGCAACAGGTGACTATTACGAGAGGGACACTCAGCATGTGGGGGAGTGACAGGAAGCAGAGGGGAGGTGGGCAGGGAGGCAAGGGCCTGGCTCAGGAGCCGGGCCTCAGGGGACAGCCCTGAGCTGGGGACCCACGGGAGGCAGGCCTGACAGGTGCGGGGAATGAACTGGGTGAGCAGAGGGTCAGTGAGAGAGAGAGGGGCAGGGGAGGGGGCACAGGTCCCCAGGCACAGTGGCCAGGAATTGGGCAGGAGGGGTTCTGCACCCCTGTGTTTTGAGACGCTTACTCTGGGCGTGGGCCACCCTTCAGCTGTGTTTAAAGTGCCCCCGCAGGGGTGCAAACTGCCCACTCCAAGAACCGGAGTGTGTCCACCTGTGCTGCTGTTAGGGTCCTGGCGGTCCTGGCACCTTGGAAGAGCATCAGCAGGACAGGGTCTGGGCCTGGATGGGATGGGGTGCTGGAAGGGTGGGAGCCCATGGAGAGGCCAGGGAGCAGGGGCAGGGGTCAGCACCCCATGCAGACTTGAGAGATGCCAGCCTCAAGTGGGTGGGTCCAGGAGCTGCACAGCCCCCAGTGCCCAGAGGAGCCCCCGGAGCGCGACCTGGCTGTTAGCGCAGCAGGGAGGGACGCCGGTGCAGGGCTCCCAGGCTCAGGCCAGGAGTGAGGTGGGCCAGGGGCACGGTCACTACAGAGAATGGGGGGTGCAGGAGGGCAGGGGCGGGCCGGTGGGTGGGCACCCACCCCAGTGGCCTGAGCATGAAGCGTAAAGGCAAACGCCCTCTGATCCACAAAACTCAGGGAGCAAGGAGGGTGGCACATGGTCAGGTGGGCACACACTTGGGCAGCCAGCATGACTGGTGGGCCTCTGCTCGGCTGGGCTGATGTGGACTCCACCCTGCATCAGACCAGGGGGCCGGCGGGCAATGTGTGAGGCCCACAGAGCAAGGCTGCTCCCAGATGGCATTGCACTTGCACCTGAACAGTTCATACAGGGTCGGAGCCTGGGACACAGGGACAAGCAGCCAAGGGCATGTGAGTCGGCGGCCGGAGGTGCCCTCGTAGGGAGCCACCACTGGCGGGCGGCACAGATTCCCCCGGAAGGGAGTGGGGAGTGTTCTGTGCCCGGGGGCTGTCCTCCTCGGGCTGGCCCATCCGGAAGAGCGTCCTGCCGGCGCAGGGCCAGGCAGGCAGCATCAGGAACCTTCCCGGCAGATGAGGACCCGTCTCAGGAGGGGGACGGTGGAGGCGGATTGGTGGGGCCAGGTCTGTATGTCCCGCTCAGCCAAGACAGGGGTGGCCGGCAGCCCCGGAGCACACGCTCTCCCACTCGCCCTGCAGGCTGCGGTCGGGGATGGGACACCAGGGGTCAGGGCAGTCATTCTGGCGGTGGGGCACCAATCCAGCCAGGGTCTTGGGTCACTGCCAGGGTTTACTCCCGTATCTGACTCCAGCTGAGTAAGTCACTCACTGGCCCAGGGCTTCGACCTGTAAGGGAACTCTAGCATCCCCCACACTGCAACCTCAGCCGCGCACACAAGCCTGGCTGTCCCGGAGCAGGAGAGTCACGCCCAGGATAGTCACAGCCACTGATAGGCTGGCAGCGATGACGCTCAGCTCAGGGACAGATGCAGCCACCGTGTGCAGAGACATGGCTCTGGCGGAACCTCCCCACACCCCCTCACCTGCGATCCTGGAGCCGCCCGGAGCAGCCCACACAGAGGAGGGCAGGCAAAGGACGCGGCGGTTTCTGGAGCCCCACATGCAGGTCACACTCGCTTTAAAACTCTTGTTTAATACTGGATACAATGGTTTTTAACGTAAAAAACAAACATGTACGTATGTTAAATCAGTCACTGTAATGATGTAAAGCAAAATACTATTCATCTTTATCCTTTCTAAAACCTCCCAGTAGCAACTGTAGCTTCCAGAAAGAACCGGGAAAAAGAACCAGCAGGCGGCTCGGAAGCAAGTGCGCCAGGCCCACCTCCCAGGCAGCGCTGACTAGCTCGCCTTCTGCCGGGTGCCTCCACCGGCCTCAGCACCGCTGACCCCTTTCTTCCAGGAGCTGGTTATCAAATATTTCTTTTTCCCTTTGGAAAACAAAAGGAGACATTGCCATTTTAGTAACTGACGATGCATGCTTTAAACGGCACGGAACACAGACGTTGCTGTTTCATGGGAACAGAGCTTCCACTTGGGCAGATGGGAAGTTCTGGGGTGATGGTGGGGACACTGCACAGCCACTGAGCCATGTACTTGAGATGGCAAGTTTTAAAGGAATATGATGTATCAAACTGTCCTTTAAAGTGACCCAGGTAAAAAAAACTGCATTAACCCTTGCTCGGCTGGCCACTGCTCGTAGGACGGAGAGAACAAGCAACAGCGGTTCTGCTCAGCAGAATGCTGGCAGGCGGGCCAGGCCAGGGCACGCCAATTCCGGGGGAGACACAGAGGTCCCCTTTAGATGGCCTGAGGAAATGGCTCACTGGCACCACGAGATGCCCAGGTCACATAAAGCCAGGGTCGTGCACAACTACTTAAACATAAGGACAAGACAAGGTGTCAGCAGGAAGCATGAACCAAAGACACCCAACATCAGGGAGGGCAGATCCTGGGAGGGGACAAACATACAACTGAAACTAGGATCCAAGGCAAGTGGTCACTGCTCCTGGATCCTGCTGCTCAGGCCAGGTCCCCGAGGGGACAGAACAGTGCTCTGTGCCTGCAACTAATTCAGCACGGTTGCTGGAGATGTTTACAGCAGGCAGAGGCTGGAAGAACTTGGTGCATCCTGACCCCAGCCTCCGACAGCAGCCTCACAGAAGGAAGGACAGGAAGGCGGACAGACAGCCACTGCAGCAGAGTGGCAGCTTCTCAGCAGAGAGGAAGGAAAATGCGGGCCAGGGTGGAGATGCACCAGCGCGGACCCTTCTCCTGGGAGCAGTTTCGATTTGTGCATGAGGGACAACAGGCTAGACAGACCGCGCAGACCCAGCGACAAGGATGCCAAGTTTCTGTCTCCAAAGGCCCTATCAATTTAGCTGAGTCAAAATGCTGCAAATGGAGCTGCGTTTATTCTTCTAGGGACAGTTCTGCAGGCCTCCCCACGCACCGAGGCCTGGCCATCAGCGGCCCATCCTCCCTGGCGCACAAGAGGGCCCTGCTCAGGAGGGCAGGGGGCCTCATGTGAGCCCTGAGTCTTTACCGAGTGTCCCGTGACAGTGGTCCAGCTGGCCCTGGGCGGAGACCCTGGCCTGTGACTCTGGTCGCGTCCTCAGCCTGTCACAGCCACGCGGCCCGCCTGCTCCAGAAGGCTGGCAGCAAGCCCAGAGACAGGATTAGGGGCTCTGGGGGCCCAAAACCCAAGGGTGGCTGACCACACCAATGGAGACAGACATCCTGATCACAGCATTCTCCTCACCGGCCAGGGATGGCTGCGGTGGCAGCTTAATCTTACTGTATTTTCTCTAATAACCGTGGCATCAGAGCAAGGGGAGGAGAAGGTTCGAAAGGCAAACATCAGCCCCCTGCAAAAAGAGAGCAGACCCAGCAGGCCACAGCACGCGTCCACGGGCTGTGCTGGTCAATCTCCTGCAGGTCTCAAGGCGGGCCCTGGGCCTGCTGCCCACACACAGCCTCCCCTGGCCTCGCTCGGTCTGTCTGGCCATTCCCTGGCCAAGTGCCAACATGTATTTCCAACTTTACGTGACTCATGCACCCACCAGGTGTCTGGTTAATGTGTCAGGAAGAGCAGTCTTGAGTCACGCATGGTTGGAAACATGCCTTTGAAGACAAAGTAGGAAATGGGATGGGAACTGAGCTCCGAGCGCCTACCGGTAGCCGAGTGAAGGTCCTCTGATGTACTTCTCCTCAGCAGTCTTATAATCCACAGCATCGACTGCAGAAATAGCACAGATGATAGCCTGCGAGAGGGCAGAGCAGGTCAGCCCCGGCAGCGGGGGCCAGCGCACCGTCAGCCGCCAGACACCCCCAGGTCAGGGGTCACGGAACACTGCAGAATTCCTCGTATCTCTGCTTTTATTGAAGTTTCTGGATTCAATCAGTAACATTATCTCTTGGACTAAAGACATAAGTGCAGGTCACTTAAAGGCAGAGACTGAAAGGCAGGACCCAAAGCAACAGGTGTTTTTGAAAATGTGTGTTTGTTTTAAAAGAAATGTTGATAAAAGGGAACAGTACTGGTAACTTGAGGGCCCGACAGATGTCTGACATACGCCTGCAACTTCCACAATTGCACAGGGGAGAATTTCTGAGTCTGAGCATTTTCCACACGTGTACACATGCCCGACAGCGCCCTCTTGAGCCTGCAGACACCTGGAGGAGCTGAGTTTGTGTGCCCCTCGCTCGGCTCCAGGCCACGAGGCCTCCCCGCCGGGGCGGATTTTTGGAGAATGACATCCTGGTACCTGCCCGGGGCCATTGCAGCCCCCACACCACAGACCCCCTAACTCGCAGAATTGCCCCTGCTGAACCCCCACTCACTTCAGGCAGCAGGACATCCAGGATGAAGCGGATCCGGTCGCCATTGACGCCTGCCAGCGCCCTGCTGCCTGCCTCCTGGTAGACCCTTTGCAAGTACTTCACCACCAGGTCCAGCTGCTCCTCGTCCTCCAGGTATGTCTCTACGCAGGTCACGTACTGACCTGAATTCAGGAACATCTTCAGCCACCTCGACGGCTTCCTGTTCTTCAAGATGGCCTGCAGGTGGCGCTCCGCACCCCGGGCCTTCACGATGTACTCCACTAGCTTCTGGTTGGCCCGGTCCCGAGCAGCCCGGGACCGGTCGGGGAGGACTTTCCTGCGGGGCTGTCTCCTGCCCTGGAGCCTCCCCACCATGGGCTCCTGAGGGTCCCCCTTGCTCAGCTGAGGGAACCTGGTCCCTAGGACATCCTGCTGGATGGACTTGCGGACGGGATAACCTGAAGAGGAAAGGTACATCTTGAGAAGGCCAGCGGGCGGGGTCCCTGCCACCTCCCTTCATACTGTGCAGCCCTGGGCAACCACACGGACTGGTGGGTGTGGGGAAAGGCCCGAGGTAAGCCCCCCAAGCAGAGATCCACGTTCCCAAAGGGCTCTTCATCTGTCGGGATCCCTTATCCATCAGCCCATGCCCGGCCATCCACTGCATCTTATCAACCAGAAGGTCTGGGGCTCGGCGTGACTGCCAGTTATCTGAAGGCACCAAGCAATAGGGAAGGCAGGCAGAAAGTGCTGCCTCCACACACCTCAGAGCCCTGGGCGCCCTCCCCATGGACACCCGGGCGACCTATGTGGTCCTGGACTGCCCTTGGCATCCAGGACCAGGCTCAGGACATGGCAGGGCCTCCTCCTGGATGCCAGCCCTCCAGAGCCCCGCACACAGAACATCACTGCTTCAGAACACCACACCTTCACAGAGGAGCCGGGGGACTTACTTATATCTGCCGCATAATATTCCAGGAAGGAGCCGCTGAAAGAACCACAGCCTGTGGAGGAGGCAGAAAGCCCGACGCGTGTCAGAGACCCTCTAGAAACCCGCCAGAGTCATGGGGTCCGATGGCCTGACCTTCCATCTCAGCCCCAGTGGGCCCCTCCCATAAATCCTCACCAGTCAGACAAGTCCTCCCAGGAGGCCCGCACTGCCACCCCGTCTGACCCCGCTGGCCGAAGGTGCACAGGCCCCACATACCAAGCCGGACCCTGTAGTCGGTGATCAGGGAGACGCACCAGCCAATGGCCTGGTCAAAGTCCTCCTTGGCTTCATTCTGCAACAAGACCCAGAGGCAGGCATTGGCAGGAGGCACAGAGTTCCTCAGACCTCATCTCCGCGACCTGAGCTCCCCCATCCATGAGGGAATCCAGCAGCCACCCCCGTGCAGGGCTCCCGAGCCAGACAGGAAGTGCACGTCATGCCAGGTCTGGGGCTGGGGCTGCTCAGCTGTTGGCCATTATGAGCCGATCCCTCGGGGCCATGAGAACTACAGACCCTGCGCAGAGCAGGTGGAAAATGCCGCCGTTGGGCCACCACTGCAGGTGGAGACTTCAGAGCGGCTGAAGCAAACCCTACTGAGATGTCCTTGGGACCGTCCGAGGGGGCCGGGGCGGCCGAGAGGAAGCGCTGCCCTCACAGGGAGGGCCATTTGGCCACAGCCGCAGGACCCACCCAGGCCTCGTGGTCCTCAAACTGAGGGAGACGCCACAGAGCGACCCTGGCTGGCTGATGAACCCCTCCTGGGTTCCTGCCCTCGGCCAGGCCTCCTCCCCGGTCGCAGGGGCAGCAGGCACAGGACAGCCCCTGGGCACCCCCAAAGGCCACCTCCTCGGAAGCCGGGGTTCCCTATGATGGGGCATCTTCTCGTGCTTGAGGCACTTAGGTCTCAAAGCAAGACTCGTGCCTTCCCTTCCGCCCCCCCCTGACATTTTGGGAAAGCTATCCAATCCCCAAAAGTGGGAACAGGGTCCGATGATCAGCTGCATGTGCTTGCGGGCTGCTCCCCAGGGAGCATGGAAGCACGTCAGGAAGCTGGCCCTCTTCCAGGCCGCAATGACAGGCACCCTCACAGGGACGGATGCAGCAGGTGACAGGCAGGGCGCCAGGCTCATGCCAGGGGTGGGTATGTTGGGGAAAGGCAGGCAGAACCTAGGGGTCCAGCATGGGTGCCCACCTTCCAAACACCCACCCGCATCTGAAGCCGGCCTGTGGGCAGGAGGTTCCCGATGCCTCCCACTCATGACGCCACACCTACGGAATCAGCTCTGAGACAAACTGCTTCCCAGCGAGCAGATGCCACTGCACTGTGACCCTGGCTGTAGAAGGCATGGGCCCTACCCGCCCAGCCCAGGTTTGTTTCCGGGAAGGTGGCACAGTGCCCGCCCTACTTCAGAGCAGAACGAACAGCCCCCCACAGCCCTGTGACAGGACCACAGGGACCCGGCTACCACCAAGCAGGCAGTCGGGATCTGGTGCCACTGCCACGGCTGTGCTGCGCTCTCGCTCACAGCACGTACTGCACAACTCTGAGGGGTCCGGATCTACGGTACCCTGCTCCACGGGCGACCTGAGAACAGTGGCCCTGGAAGGAGCGAGCCTTGTGCCCAGGCAAGCCGCCCTCCACGCTCGGCCTCCGTTTCCTCAGCCGTGTGATGGGGACACCTCTGGCTACCTTGCAGGGCAGCTGTGAAATCAGCCCAATGGTGGAGTCAGGCCGCAGGTGCCCGGCCTCTCCCCCACCACCACCCACACACAAGCCGGGGCTCTGGGGCCGCGCAGAGGACCCTGAGGGAGAACCCCCTGCCACAGCCCTGGGACAGCACGAGCAACCCACCTACCAGGAGCACCTGCTTCTCTTTACAGTCGAAGTGCTTCAGCCTCCGGAGAGACACCGCAATGCTTGAAGCAGAGAGGCAGGGGTCAGGGCGCAGCACACCGCGGGCCCAGGGCGCCCCTCCACGGGGAGTGCTCCGGGAGGGCCTGCCATTTGTTCGTGCCGCAGCTGCCCTCCCCAGCGGTCCAAGGAAGGCCCCCCATGAGGGGGTCCCAGGGCCGTCATCATGCCCGCCAGTGGAAGTGGGAGCCGCACCCATGTGCCCAAGGGTCAGGCGTTCGCCTCCCCTTCTGCGGCCGGCACGTCGGGGTGCGGGCTTGTCCTGGCAGCGTGTCCCTGGTCTGCACCCCGCCCCTGCTCTCCCAGGACCCCCGCCCCACAGGAGGCGTTCCCCAGGGCAGACGCAGTGAGTAGGCTCACCCCCGGCCCTTCGGGTCCATGTGTCCCTCGATGAACAAAATGCTGGCTTTCCTGTCCCTGCGCCTGATGCTCTTGACCTGCCGGCAAACCCAGGGAAACAAAGTGTGGAGAGCCCCGGGGCAGCTGCGCATCTGGAACACCTTCCTGACACCGTGCTGCTGCACGAGACCGCGAATGCCAGTGAGTGTGACGCGAGCGCCACTGACTCGGGGTGACCCGGCAAAGCGGAAGCAATCTGATGCCCAGAGACCACCCAGTGGTGTCGCCACCAGGAAGACCCAGGCGGGGTTCCTCCTGTTCGGGCCAGCCGCCTCTGCGCAACCTGTCACATCATGACGCGTTAACCCAGGGAAGGGAGTAGGGGGCTGGGACAAGGGGCTGGGGGGTCTGGGTGCCGAATGGGAGGCCGTCCCGAGGGGAGCTGAGGGGACTGGACAAACAGCCCCCAACAGCCGAGCCAGACTCTGCCCCTGGGCCTCTGTCCCTGCCTTGTGCCCCCCAGGCAAGTGCTGCACGGACGACTACACCGGAGCCACTAGAACAGTCGGTCCCACGCAAGGAGTCCCTGCCTACTCCACGGTCAGACCCGCGAGGGCCATAGCGTCACTTCCGTACCGCAGGCCCCCAAGCGTCACTGTCTCTGACGGACTAGTAAAGCACCAGGTCCCAGAACCCCACCTGCTGGAGGATAAGGGGATGGGAAGGGGCCTATGCCTAGAAAGCACACCGACCATCTGAACGTCCAGAAGAGAAGCCAGGCCCAGGGTTTAGCTGCACCAGAGTTCATCCACCACACAGGAGGCGTGGACAGGACTCAAATACCGGCCTTTATATGCACAGCTGAGCCCTACCCGCCCTGAACTCTGAAACGTTAAGGAGCTCCAAGAGGTGGGCAGGCCCACGATGTTTAAGATGAGCAAACTGCAGGCAGTTTCTTGGGCAGTTCTCTGTGCCTGCTGGGTGACCAGCTCACCAGGAACCCTTCTCACGGGGCCAAAATGACTGGACTCCCCGATTGGGCAAATACATCCCCACAAGAGACCCTGCTCCTGGGCCATCCTCCTCTGCCGCCTGAAAGGCGGGGGTAGAAGGTGTGGCCGCGGGCTGCCCTGGGTGGGAGAGGGGCTGCTCTTACCACGGCAGGCCAGAAGGGGTATTTCTGGTGTTTGAGCCAGACCAGCATTCCAACCTCAAAGGAACGCGGTTCTAGAATTAGAAAGAGAAACAGCAGACAGGTCAGGTCCATTATCAGGTGCCAAATGCAGCAGCCTGAGCAGACATGGCTCTTGGGACACTGCTGAAACCTGGCGTCAGGAAAATCATTCACTCAAAACATCACGAGGATTGGGAAGCTGGGTTCATAATGCCCGCTGAAGCTCAAGTGCTGGCTGTGAGCACGTGAAATGGTTACAAGCAGGGCACAGGGCCAGCTTCTGGGGGCAGCATGCCATGGTCACATCAGGGGTGAAAACGAGGCCAAGCTGGTGGGTGGGGATCCTGTATCATCTCTGCAACTTGTCTGTAAATCTCAAATCATTCCAGAATAAATCATTTTTAAGGAAGCATGTGGCACAAAAACAGGAGGGAGATGGGCACATGACAGAGATACCAACAACTGGTTTTCTACGTGAGAAGCTGGGGTCTTTAAAGGGAAACAAAGAACTGAGTAACTGTTAGGCAGCTGGAGAATTATCTGTGAGCACAACTATGTTTCCAACCAGAAGGCAGAAGAAAAAGCCTCCAGAATGAGTAAATAAATGACAAAAAAGCCAGCTACAAACTTGCAGAGGCTGTTCTGGACCCAGGCTAAGCCACCCTGTGTGGGGGAAGCTGCCGTGTCCGACCACCTGACAATTTAAAGGTGTACAGGATGAAACCTGGGGCCAAGTGGGGAGGCCGTCTGGAGAAGGGCGTGCAGCCGACATGTGGGGGGTTATTACCCACCCGGCAAAGCACGTGCAAGAGGGACATCAGAGCCCCACGAGCACAAACGGCTGCAGCCAAGTCAAGGGCCAGCTGGGGAACCACCAGGCAGAGGTCAGGCCACCGGGAAACAAGACCAAAGGGAAGGACAAACACAAACATTGTGCGGCCGCGGTGACCTGACGCCCAGCCGGTGGTGGTGAAGGAGGCACCCGCTTGGAAGGAGGTGTGTGGGCCCCATCTGCGGCCTGGTAAGCCCTACGCAGGGGAGTGATGCGCCAGTATTTCCCATAAGCACACACACGGGCACTGTAGTGCCAGGTGTGGGACAGTCCAGGACAGGGCTCTGCAAGGGGTCACCCGCCAGTCCTATAAGCAATGAGTAGGTGCCACTAAGAATAATCACAAGACCGCGTGGCAGTGTCAAAACTGCCTAAGTTATCATAGGTTAAGAACAGGAGAGGGCAGGCCTGTGCAAATGCCGACGTGGTGGCACGTGCGCTGGTGAGCAAAGAACCGTGTGAGCGGGTGTGCCCGCAGAGTGGGACCCACAGAGCCTGGGCACACAGGTCAGCTTCCCGGTTTGGCAGGGCCATGCCATGGGGGGCAGGCCCCCAGACTTCCCTGTACTGTGCTTGCAACATCTTGTGAATCCATAGTTATTTCAAATAAATAAATAAATAAATAAAACCCAACTAGACTGGTAAAGAAGAAGTCAAATTGTCACTATCTACAGATGACATGATACTGTACATAAAAAGCCCTAAAGACTCCACTCCATCGCTGGGGAAGGAAGTAGTCTCGCAGTCCACCGAAGCTCATAGATCTCCCAACACAAGGGACCCAAGGAAGACAACACCAAGACACATAATAATTAAGATGGCAAAGATCAAAGATAAAGACAGGGTATTAAAGGCAGCTAGAGAGAGAAAAAAGATCACCTACAAAGGAAAACCCATCAGACTATCATCAGACTTCTCAACAGAAACCTTACAGGCCAGAAGAGAATGGCATGATATATTTAACGTTATGAAACAGAAGGGCCTCGAACCAAGAATATTGTATCCAGCACGATTATCATTTAAATATGATGGAGGGATTAAACAATTTCCAGACAAACGAAAGTTGAGAGAGTTTGCCTCTCATAAACCACCACTACAGGATATCTTAAATGGACTGCTCTAGATGGAAGCACACCTAAGGCTAAAAAGATGTCACCAGAGAAAATAAAATCATAGCAAAGAAAGCAGACCATCCAAATACTAACTAAAGGCAAAGAATAAAACACCTATTATAGAAAGAATGGAGGAGGAGGAATAAGAAGGGAGAGAAATAAAGAAACATCAGACTGTGTTTACAATAACTTAACAAGAAAGTTAAGTTAGATTGTTAGATAGTAAATAAGCAACCCTTGAACCCTTGGTAACCACGAATCTAAAGCCAGCAATGGCAATAAGTACATACCTATCAATAATCACCCTAAATGTAAATGGACTGAATGCACCAATCAAAAGACACAGAGTAACAGAATGGATAAAAAAGCAAGACCCATCTATATGCTGCCTACAAGAAACTCACCTCAAATCCAAAGATATACACAGACTAAAAGTGAAGGGATGGAAAAAGATATTTCATGCAAACAACAAAGAGAAAAAAGCAGGTGTTGCAGTACTTGTATCAGACAAAATAGACTTCAAAACGAAGACAGTAGCAAAAGATAAAGAAGGACATTACATAATGATAAAGGGGTCAGTCCAACAAGAAGATATAACCATTATAAATATATATGCACCCAACACAGGAGCGCCAGCATATGTGAGACAAATACTAACAGAATTAAAGGAGGAAATAGACAGCAATGCATTCATCTTAGGAGACTTCAACACACCACTCACTCCAGAGGACAGATCAACCAGACAGAAAATAAGTAAAGACACAGAGGCACTGAACAACACACTAGAACAGATGGACCTAACAGACATCTACAGAACTCTACACCCAAAAGCAACAGGATACACATTCTTCTCAAGGGCACATGGAACATTTTCCAGAATAGACCACATACTAGGCCACAAAAAGAACCTCAGTAATTTCAAAAATATTGAAATCCTACCAACCAACTTCTCAGATCACCAAGGTATAAAAATAGAAATAAATTTTAGAAAGAAATCAAAAAGGCTCACAAATACATGGAGACTTAACAACACTCTCCTAATTAATCAATGGGTTAACGACCAAATCAAAACAGAAATCAAAGAATATATGGAGACTAATGACAACAACAACACAAAGCCACAACTTCTGTGGGACGCAGCAAAGGCAGTTCTAAGAGGAAAGTATATTGCAATCCAGGCCTATTTAAAGAAGGAAGAACATTCCCAAATGAATAGTCTAAAGACACAATTACTGAAATTGGAAAAAGAAGAACAAATGAGGCCCAAAGTCACCAGAAGGAGGGACATAATAAAGATTAGAGAAGAAATAAATAAAATTGAGAAGAATAAAACAATAGAAAAAATCAATAAAACCAAGAGCTGGTTCTTTGAAAAAATAAACAAAATAGATAAACCCCTAGCCAGACTCATTAAGAGAAAAAGAGAATCTACACACATAAACACAATCAGAAATGAGAAAGGAAAAATCACGACGGACCCCACAGAAATACAAAGAATCATAAGAGAATATTATGAGAATCTATATGCTAACAAGCTGGAAAACATAGAAGAAATGGACAACTTCTTAGAAAAATACAACCTTCCAAGACTGACCAAGCAAGAAACAGAAAAACTAAACAGACCAATCACCAGTGACGAAATCGAATTGGTAATCAAAAAACTACCCAAGAACAAAACCCCTGGGCCTGATGGATTCACCTCTGAATTCTACCAGACATATAGAGAAGAAATAACACCGATTCTCCTTAAAGTTTTCCAAAAAATAGAAGAGGAGGGAATACTTCCAAACTCATTCTATGAAGCCAGCATCACTCTAATACCAAAACCGGGCAAAGACCTCACCAAAAAAGAAAATTACAGACCAATATCCCTGATGAACGTAGATGCAAAAATACTCAACAAAATATTAGCAAACCGAATTCAAAAATACATCAAGAGGATCATACACCATGATCAAGTGGGATTCATCCCAGGGATGCAAGGATGGTACAACATTCGAAAATCCATCAACATCATCCACCACATCAACAAAAAGAAGAACAAAAACCACATGATCATCTCCATAGATGCTGAAAAAGCATTTGACAAAATTCAGCATCCATTCCTGATTAAAACTCTCAACAAAATGGGTATAGACGGCAAGTACCTCAACATCATAAAGGCTATATATGACAAACCCACAGCTAACATCATACTTAACGGCGAGACGCTGAAAGCTTTTCATCTAAGATCGGGAACAAGACAGGGATGCCCACTCTCTCCACTGTTATTCAACATAGTACTGGAGGTCCTAGCCACAGCAATCAGACAAAACAAAGACATACAAGGCATCCAGATTGGTAAAGAAGAAGTCAAATTGTCACTATTTGCAGATGACATGATACTGTACATAAAAAACCCTAAAGATTCCATTCCAAAACTACTAGAACTAATATCTGAATTCAGCAAAGTTGCAGGATACAAAATTAACACACAGAAATCTGTTGCTTTCCTATACACTAATGATGAACTAACAGAAAGAGAAATCAGAAAAACAATTCCATTCACAATTGCATCAAAAAGAATAAAATACCTAGGAATAAACCTAACGAAGGAAGTGAAAGACCTGTACTCTGAAAACTACAAGACACTCCTAAGAGAAATTAAAGAGGACACTAACAAATGGAAATGCATCCCATGCTCTTGGCTAGGAAGAATAAATATTGTCAAAATGGCTATACTACCTAAAGCAATCTACAGATTCAATGCAATCCCTATCAAACTACCAACAGCTTTCTTCAATGAACTGGAACAAATAATTCTAAAATTCATATGGAACCACAAAAGACCCCGAATAGCCAAATCAATCCTGAGAGGAGGAATAAAACAGGGGGAATTACACTCCCTGACTTCAAGCTCTACTACAAAGCCACAGTAATCAAGACAATTTGGTATTGGCACAAAAACAGACCCACAGACCAGTGGAACAGAATAGAAAATCCAAACATTAACCCAAACATATACAGTCAATTAATATTTGATAAAAGTGCCTTGGATATACAATGGGGAGATGACAGCCTCTTCAGCAGCTGGTGTTGGAAAAACTGGACAGCTACATGTAAGAGAATGAAACTGGACTACTGTCTAGCCCCATACACAAAGGTAAACTCAAGGTGGATCAAAGACCTGAATGTAAGTCATGAAACCATAAAACTCTTAGAAAAAAACATAGGCAAAAATCTCTTGGACATAAACATGAGCAACTTCTTCATGAACATATCTCCCCGGGCAAGGGAAACAAAAGCAAAAATGAACAAGTGGGACTATATCAAGCTGAAAAGCTTCTGTACAGCAAAGGACACCATCAGTAGAACAAAAAGACATCCTACAGTATGGGAGAATATATTCATAAAAAACGTATCTGATAAAGGGTTGACATCCAAAATATATAAAGAACTCATGCACCTTAACAAACAGAAAGCAAATAATCCAATTAAGAAATGGGCAGAGGACATGAATAGACACTTCTCCAAAGAAGAAATTCAGATGGCCAACAGGCACATGAAAAGATGCTCCACATCGCTAATCATCAGAGAAATGCAGATTAAAACCACAATGAGATATCACCTCACACCAGTGAGGATGGCCAACATCCAAAACACAAACAACAACAAATGTTGGCGAGGATGTGGAGAAAAGGGAACCCTCCTACACTGCTGGTGGGACTGCAAATTAGTTCAACCATTGTGGAAAGCAGTATGGAGGTTCCTCAAAAAACTCAAAATAGAAATACCATTTGACCCAGGAATTCCACTCCTAGGAATTTACCCTAAGAATGCAGCAGCCCAATTTGAAAAGGACAGATGCACCCCTATGTTTATTGCAGCACTATTTACAATAGCCAAGAAATGGAAGCAACCTAAGTGTCCATCAGTAGATGAATGGATAAAGAAGATGTGGTACATATACACAATGGAATATTATTCAGCCATAAGAAGAAAACAAATCCTACCATTTGCAACAACATGGATGGAGCTAGAGGGTATTATGCTCAGTGAAATAAGCCAAGCCGAAAAAGACAAGTATCAAATGATTTCACTCATATGTGGAGTATAAGAACAAAGAAAAAATACTGAAGGAACAAAACAGCAGCAGACTCACAGAACCCAAGAACGGACTAATAGTTACCAAAGGGAAAGGGACTGGGGAAAATGGGCGGGAAGGGAGGGATAAGAGGGAAAAAGGGGCATTACGATTAGCAGATGTAATGTTGGGGGGGCACGGGGAGGGCAGTACAACTCAGAGAAGACAAGTAGTGATTCTACAGCATCTCACTATGCTGATGGACAGTGACTGTAATGGGGTTGGTGGGGGGGACCTGATGAAGGGGTAGTTTAATAATCGCAATATTGCACATGTAATTGTAAATTAATGATAATAAAATAAATTATATTAAAAAATGAAAAAAAATATGTAAGAATAAAAAAATTAAAAAATTAAAAAATTAAAAAAAAAGACTCCACTCCAAAACTACTAGAATATCTGAATTCAGCAAAGTTGCAGGATACCAATTAACACACAGAAATCTGTTGCTTTCCTATACACTAACGATGAACTAACAGAAAGAGAAATCAGAAAAACAATTCCATTCACAATTGCATCAAAAAGAATAAAATACCTAGGAATAAACCTAACGAAGGAAGTGAAAGACCTGTACTCTGAAAACTACAAGACACTCCTAAGAGAAATTAAAGAGGACACTAACAAACGGAAATGCATCCCATGCTCTTGGCTAGGAAGAATAAATATTGTCAAAATGGCTATACTACCTAAAGCAATCTACAGATTCAATGCAATCCCTATCAACTACCAACAGCTTTCTTCAATGAACTGGAACAAATAATTCTAAAATTCATATGGAACCACAAAAGACCCCGAATAGCCAAAGCAATCCTGAGAAGGAGGAATAAAACAGGGGGAATTACACTCCCTGGACTTCAAGCTCTACTACAAAGCCACAGTAATCAAGACAATTTGGTATTGGCACAAAAACAGACCCACAGATCAGTGGAATAGAATAGAAAATCCAAACATCAACCCAAACACATACAGTCAATTAATATTTGATAAGTGAGCCTTGGATATACATTGGGGAGATGACGGCCTCTTCAGCAGCTGGTGTTGGAAAAACTGGACAGCTACATGTAAGAGAATGAAACTGGACTTCTGTCTAGCCCCATACACAAAGGTAAACTCAAGGTGGATCAAAGACCTGAATGTAAGTCATGAAACCATAAAACTCTTAGAAAAAAACATAGGCAAAAGTCTCTTGGACATAAACATTAGCGACTTCTTCATGAACATATCTCCCCGAGCAAGGGAAACAAAAGCAAAAATGAACAAGTGGGACCATATCAAGCTGAAAAGCTTCTGTACAGCACAGGACACCATCAGTAGAACAAAAAGAGATCCTACAGTAGGGGAGAATATATTCATAAATGACGTATCTGATAAGGGGTTGTCATCCAAAATATATAAAGAACTCAGGCACCTTAACAAACAAAAAGCAAATAATCCAGTTAAGAAATGGGCAGAGGACATGAATAGACACCTCTAAAGAAGAAATTCAGACGGCCAACAGGCATATGAAAAGATGCTCCACATCGCTAATCATCAGAGAAATGCAGATTAAAACCACAATGAGATATCACCTCACACCAGTGAGGATGGCCAACATCCAAAACACAAACAACAACAAATGTTGGCCAGGATGTGGAGAAAAGGGAACCCTCCTACACTGCTGGTGGGACTGCAAATTAGTTCAACCATTGCGGAAAGCAGTATGGAGGTTCCTCAAAAAACTCAAAATAGAAATACCATTTGACCCAGGAATTCCACTCCTAGGAATTTACCCTAAGAATGCAGCAGCCCAGTTTGAAAAAGACAGATGCACCCCCATGTTTATCGCAGCACTATTTACAATAGCCAAGAAATGGAAGCAACCCAAGTGTCCATCAGTAGATGAATGGATAAAGAAGATGTGGTACATATACACAATGGAATATTATTCAGCCATAAGAAGAAAACAAATCCTACCATTTGCAACAACATGGATGGAGCTAGAGGGTATTATGCTCAGTGAAATAGCCAGGTGGAAAAAGACAAGTATCAAATGATTTCACTCATATGTGGAGTATAAGAACAAAGAAAAAAACTGAAGAAACAAAACAGCAGCAGACTCACAGAACCCAAGAACGGACTAATAGTTACCAAAGGGAAAGGGACTGGGGAAAATGGGTGGGAAGGGAGGGATAAGAGGGAAAAAGGGGCATTACGATTAGCAGATGTAGTGTTGGGGGGGCACGGGGAGGGCAGTACAACTCAGAGAAGACAAGTAGTGATTCTATAGCATCTCAATACGCTGATGGACAGTGACTGTAATGGGGTTGGTGGGGGGGACCTGATGAAGGGGTAGTTTAATAATCGTAATATTGCACATGTAATTGTAAATTAATG
>JAVSCE010014618.1:0-72077 GCA_032199065.1 Smutsia gigantea | reverse complement strand
ATAGAATGAGTTTGGAAGTATTCCCTCCTCTTCTATTTTTTGGACAACTTAAGGAGAATCGGTGTTATTTCTTCTCTATATGTCTGGTAGAATTCAGAGGTGAATCCATCAGGCCCAGGCGTTTTGTTCTTGGGTAGTTTTTTGATTACCAATTCGATTTCATCACTGGTGATTGGTCTGTTTATTTTTTCTGTGTCTTGCTTGGTCAGTGTTGGAAGGTTGTATTTTTCTAAGAAGTTGTCCATTTCTTCTTTGTTTTCCAGCTTGTTAGCATATAGATTCTCATAATATTCTCTTATGATTCTTTGTATTTCTGTGGGGTCTGTCGTGATTTTTCCTTTCTCACTTCTGATTGTGTTTATGTGTGTAGATTCTCTTTTTCTCTTAATGAGTCTGGCTAGGCGTTTATCTATTTTGTTTATTTTTTCAAAGAACCAGCTCTTGGTTTTATTGATTTTTTTCTATTGTTTTATTCTTCTCAATTTTATTTATTTCTTCCCCAATCTTTATTATGTCCCTCCTTCTGGTGACTTTGGGCCTCATTTGTTCTTCTTTTTCCAATTTCAGTAATTGTGTCTTTAGACTATTCATTTGGGAATGTTCTTCTTTCTTTAAATAACCCTGGTTTGCAATGTACTTTCCTCTTAGAACTGCCTTTGCTGCGTCCCACAGAAGTTTTGGCTTTGTTGTTGTTGTCATTATTCTCCATATATTCTTTGATTCCTGTTTTGATTTGGTCGTTAAGTCATTGATTAATTAGGCGAGTGTTGTTAAGTCTCCATGTGTTTGTGAGCCTTTTTGATTTCTTTCTAAAATTTATTTCTAGTTTTATACCTTGGTGATCTGAGAAGTTGGTTGGTAGGATTTCAATATTTTTTAAATTACTGAGGTTCTTTTTGTGGCATAGTATGTGGTCTATTCTAGAAAATGTTCCATGTGCACTTGAGAAGAATGTGTATCCTATTGCTTTTGGGTGTAGAGTTCTGTAGATATCTGTTAGGTCCATCTTTTCTAGTGTGTTGTTCAGTACCTCTGTGTCTTTACTTATTTTCTCTCTGATTGATCTGTCCTCTGGAGTGAGTGGTGTGTTGAAGTCTCCTAAGATGAATGCATTGCTGTGTATTTCCTCCTTTAATTCTGTTAGTATTTGTCTCACATATGCTGGCGCTCCTGTGTTGGGTGCCTATATATTTATAATGGTTATATCTTCTTGTTGGACTGACCCCTTTATCATTATGTAATGTCCTTCTTTATCTTTTGCTACTTTCTTCGTTTTGAAGTCTATTTTGTCTGATACAAGTACTGCAACACCTGCTTTTTTCTCTTTGTTGTTTGCATGAAATATCTTTTTCCATCCCTTCACTTTTAGTCTGTGTATATCTTTGGATTTGAGGTGAGTTTCCTGTAGGCAGCATATAGATGGGTCTTGCTATTTTATCCATTCTGTTACTCTGTGTCTTTTGATTGGTGCATTCATTCCATTTACATTTAGGGTGATTATTGATAGGTATGTACTTATTGCCATTGCTGGCTTTAGATTCGTCATTACCAAGGGTTCAAGGGTTGCTCATTTACTATCTACAATCTAACTTAACTTTCTTGTTAAGTTATTGTAAACACAGTCTGATGTTTCTTTATTTCTCTCCCTTCTTATTCCTCCTCCTCCATTCTTTCTATAATAGTTGTTTTATTCTTTGCCTTTAGTTAGTATTTGGATGGTCTGCTTTCTTTGCTATGATTGTTTTTCCTCTGGTGACATCTTTTTAGCCTTAGGTGTGCTTCCATTTAGAGCAGTCCATTTAAGATATCCTGTAGTGGTGGTTTATGAGAGGCAAACTCTCTTAACTTTCATTTATCTGGAAATTGTTTAATCCCTCCGTCATATTTAAGTGATAATCGTGCTGGATACAATATTCTTGGTTCAAGGCCCTTCTGTTTCATAACGTTAAATATATCATGCCATTCTCTTCTGGCCTGTAAGCTTTCTGTTGAGAAGTCTGATGATAGTCTGATGGGTTTTCCTTTGTAGGTGATCTTTTTTCTCTCTCTAGCTGCCTTTAATACCCTGTCTTTATCTTTGAACTTTGCCATCTTAATTATTATGTGTCTTGTTGTTGTCTCCCTTGGGTCCCTTGTGTTGGGAGATCTATGAGCTTCAGTGGACTGTGAGACTACTTCCTTCCCAAGCAAGAGAACGTTTTCAGCATTTATTTCTTCAAAGACACCTTCTATCCCTTTTTCTCTCTCTTCTTCCTCTGGTACTCCTATAATGCGAATATTGTTCCGTTTGGATTGGTCACACAGTTCTCTTAATATTCTTTCATTCCTAGAAATCCTTTTATCTCTCTCTGCCTCAGCTGCTCTGTACTCCTGTTCTCTGTTTTCTATTCCATTAACAGTCTCTTGCATCTCATCCATTCTGCTGTTAAGCCCGTCGATGCTTGTCTGATTTCTGTATTGTCTTTCCTCAGTTCCCTCACTTCCTCCCTCAGCTCTTGCACATTTCTCTGTAGGTCCATCAGCATGGTTATGACTTTTATTCTGAATTCTTTTTCAGGGAGGCTGTGCATTTCCATCCCTTCAGACTCCTTCTCTGGGGTTGTCTGGTTGATTTTGGTCTGAACCATATTCCTCTGTCTTTTCATGGCTATATAATTGGTCACTGATTGTTGCCACGTATGTCAGCTGGGCTCTTTAAGACTTTAAAAAGAGAAGGAAAAAAAGAGAGAAAAAAAAGAAAAAAGAAAGAAAGAAAAAAGAAAAACGAAAGAAAAGAAAATACAAAAACAAAACAAAAAACAAATCAAAACAAAAAAAATGCCCACCGGACGTAGATTCTGTGGGAATGCTCTAGGTGGCGCTGTTGCCCCACTATTCCTCAGCTGTGACTGTGCCGCTCTGCAGGGCCCTTTTTCGCTCTGGCATGGGTGGGAACGAATAGGAGGCTGTTGATCTCAGTGAGAAGTGTTAAGTATGGCTACGCTTCCTCAGTCTCCAGCTAATGCGTCTGAAACTCCCCAGGACTCCCAGCCTGCCGGGCTGAGTGTGTTGGTTCAATCCGGCTCCTCCGCTGGGCTCCTGTCTCTTTAAGACCTCTGAAGAAAGCGCGCGCTTTTGTTTTTTTTTCCTTCCTGAGAGCCAGGTGCAAGCAGCCTGGCATGTTCCCCGCTCAGATTCTTCCCCTCTGACTCTCCAATCTCCACTGCAGTGCGCAATGTGCGTCAGCGCTCCCTGCGCAGATCACTGGGGCTGGCTACTTTGCAGGGTGTACTTCCACTCCGTCCCGGCTCTGAATCCTCTCCTCCCACTGTTGCGCTGGGGTGGGGGAGTGCTCGGGTCCCGCCGGGTCGCGGCTCCGTATCTTACCCACCTCTTGGTGTGCCGAGTCCTCTCGGGTGTAGCTGCACGCTGTGCGCTTTCCTGTGTATTCTCGTCTCTCTTTTAGGAATAGATGTATTTTCTGTGTTTTCGTAGATAAATATATTGTTGGGAGGAGATTTCTGCTGCCCTGCTCACACCATCTTCCCGGAAGTCTCTTCAACCTTTTTTATGACTGAGTAATATTCCATTTTATATATCCTTTATATTTTATTTATCCATTTATCTGTTGATGGACACTTAGGCAGATCTGTATCTTGGCTCTTGTAAATAATGCTGCCACAAACATGGGGGTGCATGTTTCTTTTTGACATGTGTTTTCATTTTCTTCAGATAAATATCCAAAATTGGAATTGCTAGATTTTAAGATAGTTCTACTTTGATTTTTTCGGACTCTTCATGCTGTTTGCCATAGTGATAGCATCAATTCACATTCCCAACAACAGTGCACAAGGATTCCCTTTTCTCCATATCCTTGTCAACTGTTGTTATTTCTTATCTTTTTGATAATAGCCATTCTAAGAGGTGTGAGGTGTTTGCATAACTGTTCAGATTCTATGCCGATTTTTTAATTGGGTTGTTTGTTTTATTGCTATTGAGTTGTGTGAGTTCTTTATATATTTTGGATATACCTCTTATCAGTATATAATTTGTAAATATTTTCTCCGATTCTGTAGGCTGTCTTTTCATTTTTTTGTGCAGAAGCTTTTTAATTTGATGTAGTCCCACTTATTTATTTGTGCTTTTGTTGCTTTTGCTTTTGGTGTCTAATCCAAAAAATCAAGATTGCCAAGATTGATGTCAACGAGCTAACGACCTATATTTTCTTATATAATTTCTATGATTTCAAGTCTTACATTCAAGTCTTTAATCCATTTCAAGTTAATTTTTATGTACAGTGGTCCAGTTTCATTCTTTTGCATGTGGCTGTCCAGTTTTCTCAACACCACCTATTGAAGAGACAGTCTTTCCCCATTGTATATTCTTGTTCCATTTGTCATAAATTAATTTACCATATATGTGTAGGCTTATTTCTTGGTTCTCTAATCTGTTCCATTGATTTATATATGTGTTTTTATGTCTGTACCATACTGTTTTTATTACTCTACCTTTGTAGTATAGTTTGAAATCAGTGTGATACTTCTAGCTTTTTTCTTTCTCAAATTTGCTTTGGCTGTTTGGGGTCTTTTGTGGTTCCATAAAAAATTTAGAATTGTTGGTTCTATTTCTTTAAAAAAATGCTATTGGAATTTTGATAAGGATTGCATTGAATCTCTAGATTGCTTTGGGCAGTATGGACATTTTAACAACATGAATTCTTCTACTCTGTGAGCATGAGATATCTTTCCATTTATTTTTGTCTCCTTTAATTTCTTTCATCAATATCTTATAGTTTTTAATGTAGATATTTTACATCCTTGCTAAAATTTATTCCTAGATATACTTTTGATGTAATGGTAAGTGGAACTATTTTATTTATTTCTCTTTCTGATAGTTTGTTATTAGTGCAAATAAACACAACTGACTTCTGTATGTTAATTTTGCAGACTATGAGTTTGCTGAATTCATTTGTTAGTTCTAATAGTTTTTTGGTAGAGTCTTTAAGGTTTTCTATATTTAATATCATATCGTCTGCAAATAATGACAGTTTTACTCTTCCTTTCCAATTTAGATGCCTTTTATTTCTTGTTTTTTCATGTGCACAGACATTAAAAGTCAGTGAAGTACAACTATGTTTTCAGTGCTTTTCCCGCACACAGGTCACTAGGCTGCCTGCAGATGCAAGAGCTGTGAGAGCGTGTCACCTTAGAGCCACACTGCGTAATCTTGAATACACTCCACAGCCGCTCATCCCCGACCCTTGGGCAGTTGGGGGACTTGTCTGAACCTCAGTTTGTGCATCTGAAATGGAGGGATGCTTGTACCACCTTCGATTCCAGTGAGAAGTAATTGAGTTTATCAGTGGGAAGTGCTTAGAATGCTGGGTGGTGCACAGCAAAATGCTCAGTGAATGAGCCACACACTGTCATCATCACTGAATGCCTTCCATTCTTGCCCCATTGCAGTTCATTTTCTATCCAGTATTCAGTCTGATATTTTTAAAATGTAAATTAGATCCTGTCACTCTGCTGCTTAGAAACCATCCTTTTACTAAGGGGAATAGCCAGATCCTCTGTGGCCCTGCTGATGTTGGCCCCTAGGCTTTCCAGACTGTCCTGTCCCAGAGTGTTTCCACAGCTTTGCCTTCTGCCTAGGTTCATGTCCTGTCCTCTGCACCTTGTGAATGCCTGCTTCTTATGCAGTTCTCTGCTGAGGGGCTGCATCCTCATGGTGGCAACCTGTGATATCGCCACCCAGAGAATAAGCTAGATGAGGCTTCTGTGGGAGCATCCTGGGCTTCTTTTTTTTATTTCTTGTTTTTTTATTAAGATATTATTCAAATATACACTCTTATGAAGGTGTCACATGAAAAAACAATGTGGTTACTACATTTACCATATTATCAAGTCCCCACTCATAGCCCAATTCAGTCACTGTCCATCAGTGTAGTAAGATGCCACAGATTCACTGTTTGCCTCCTCTGGGCTACACTGTTTTCCCCGTGCTTCCCCACACCAGGTGCACTAAACATAATACCCCACAATCCACTTCTCCAACCCTCCCCACCCACCCTAGCACACCCCTCCCCTTTGGTAACTACTAGTTCTTTCTTGGAGTCTGTGAGTCTGCTATTCAGTTTTCCTTCCTTGTTATACTCCACAAATGAGTGAAATCATTTGGCACTTGTCTTTCTCCACCTGGCTTATTTCACTGAGCATAATATCATCCAGCTCCGTCCATGTTATTGCAAATTGCAGGATTTGTTTCCTTCTTATGGCTGAAGAGTATTCCATTGCATATATGTACCACCTCTTCTTTATCCATTCATCTACTGATGGACACTTAGGTTGCTTCCATATCTTGGCTATTGTAAAAAGGGCTGCAATAAATATAAGGGTGAATATGTCTTTTTGAATCTGACAAGTTGTATTCTTTGGGTAAATTCCAAGGAGTGGGATTCCCAGGTCAAAGGGTATTTCTATTTTGAGTTTTTTGAGGAACCTCCATATTGCTTTCCACAATGGTTGAACTAGCTTACATTCCCACCAGCAGTGTAGGACGGTTCCCCTTTCTCCACATCCCCGGCAGCATTTGTTGTTCTAAGTCTTTTAGATGCTGGCCATCCTTACTGGTGTGAGGTGATATCTCATTGTGGTTTTAATTTGCATTTCCCTGATGATTAGTGATGTGGGACATCTTTTCATGTGTCTGCTGGACATGTGAATTTCCTCTTTGGAGAACTGTCTCTTCATATTCTCTCCCCATTTTTTAATTGGGTTATTTGCTTTTAGTGTGTAGAGGCATGAAGTTCTTTATATATTTTGGATATTTACCCCTTGTTGGATATGTCATTTACAAATATATTCTGCCATACTGTAGGGTGCCTTTTTGTTCTGTTGATGGTGTCCTTGCTGTACAGAAACTTTTTAGTTTGATGTAGTCCCATGTGTTCATTTTTGCTTTTGTTTCCCTTGCTCGAGGTGATGTGTTCAGGAAGAAGTCGCTCATGCTTATTTACATTCAGGAGATTTTTGCCTATGTTATCTTCTAAGAGTTTTATGGTTTCATGACTTCATTCAGGTCGTTGATCCATTTCGAGTTTACTTTTGTATATGGTGTTAAACAATAATCCAGTTTCATTCTCTTGCATGTAACTGTCCAGTTTTGCCACCACCAGCTGTTGAAGAGGCTCTCATTTCCCCATTGTATGTCCATGGCTCCTTTATCATGTACTAATTGACTATATATGCCTGGGTTTATATCTGGACTCTCCAGTCTGTTCCATTGTTCTATGGGTCTTTTCTTGTGCCAGTACCAAATTGTCTTGAGTACTGTAGAGCTCAAAGTTAGGGAATGTAATCCCCCAGCATAATTCTCCCTTCTCAGGATTGCTTTGGTCATTCGGGTTCTTTTGTGTTTCCATATGAATTTTAGAACTATTGGTTCCAGTTCATATAATAATGCTGCTGGTATTTTGATAGGGATTGCATTGACTCTGCAGATTGCTTTAGGCAGGATGGCCATTTTGAAAATATTAATTCTTCCTAACCATGAGCATATGATGTATATCCATTTATTGGTATCTTCTTTAATTTCTCTCAAGAATGTCTTACATTTTTCAGGATATAGGTCTTTCACTTCTTTCATTAGGTTTATTCCTAGGTATTTTATTCTTTTTGATGCAACAGTGAATGGAATTGTTTTCCTGATTTCTCTCTCTGCTAGTTCATTGTTAGTGTGTAGGAATGCCACGGATTTCTATTTATTAATTTTGTATCCACAACTTGCTGAATTCAGATATTCGATCTAGTTGTTTTGGAGTGGATTCTTTAGGGTTTCTTATGTACAATATCATGTCATCTGCAAACAAGGAAAATTTAACTTCTTCCTTACTGACCTGGATACCTTGTATTTCTTTGTGTTGTCTGATTGCCATGGCTAGGACTTCCAGTACTATGTTGAATAGAAGTGGGGAGAGTGGGCATCCTTGTCTTGTTCCTAATCTTAAAGGAAAAGCTTTCAGCTTCTTGCTGTTAAGTATAATGCAGGCTCTGGGTTTGTCTTATATGGCCTTTAATATGTTGAGGTACTTGCCTTCTATACCCATATTGTTGAAAGTTTTTGTCATGAATAGTTGTTGAATTTTGTCAAATGCTTTTTCAGCATCTATGGAGATGTTCATGTGGTTTTTGTCCTTTTTGTTGTGGTGGATGATGTTGATGGATATTCAAATGTTGCACCATCCTTGCATCCCTGGAATAAATCCTACTTGATCATGATGAATGATCCTTTTGATGCATTTTTTCATTCAGTTTGCTAATATTTTGTTGAGTATTTTGCATCTATGTTCATCAGGGATATTGGTCTGTAGTTTTCTTATTTTTGTGGTGTCTTTGCCCTTTTTTGGTATTAGAGTGATGATGGCCTCATAGAATGAGTTTGGATGTATTCTCTGTTCTTCTACTCCTTGGAAAACTTTAAGGAGGATGGGTATTAGGTCTTCACTAAATGTTTGTTAAAATTCAGCAGTGAAGCCATCTGGCACAGGCATTTTGTTCTTAGGTAGGTTTTTGATTACCAGATCAATTTCGTTGTTGGTAATTGGTCTGTTGAGATTTTCCGTTTCTTTCTGGGTCAGCCTTGGAATGTTGTATTTTTCTAGAAAGTTGTCAATTTCTTCTAGGTCATCCAGTTTGTTAGCATATAATTTTTCACAGTATTCTCTAATAGCTCTTTGTATTTCTGTGGTGTCTGTAGTGATTTTTCCTTCCTCATTTCTGATTCTGTTGGTGTGAGTAGACTCTCTTTTTTTCTTGATAAGTCTGGCTAGGGGTTTATCTATTTTGTTTATTTTCTCGAAGAACCATGTCTTGCTTTCATTGATCCTTTCTATTGTTTTATTCTTCTCAATTTTATTTATTTCTGTTCTGATATTTATTATGTCCCTCCTTCTACTGACTTTGGGTCTCATTTGTTCTTTTTCTAGCTTGGTTAATTGTGAGTGTTGATTGCTTATATGGGAATGTTCTTCTTTACTGAGGTGGGCCTGTATTGCAGCATACTTTCCTCTTAGCATGGCCTTCGCTGTGTCTCACAGAGTTTGCGATTTGAATTATTGTTGTCATTTGTCTCCATGTATTTTTTGATCTCTGTTTTTTCTTGGTCATTGATCCATTGATTATTTAGGAGCATGTTATTAAGCCTCCAAGTGTTTGTGGAATTTTTCATTTTCTTTGCGTAATTCATTTCTAGTTTCATTCCCTTGTGGTCTGAGAAGCTGCTTGGTACAATTTCAATCTTTTTGTATTTAAGGAGGCTCTTTTTGTGGCTTGATCTATTTTTGAAAATGTTCCATGTGCACTTAAAAAGAATGTGTATTCTGCTGCTTTTGGGTTTAGAGTTCTGTAGGTGTGTTAGGTCCATCTGTTGTTCAGAGCCTCTGTCTCCTTACTTATTTTCTCTCTGGTTGATCTGTCCTTCAGAGTGAGTGGTGTGTTGAAGTCTCCTAGAATGAATGCATTGCATTCTGTTTCCCACTTCAATTCTGTTAGTATTTGTTTCACATATGTAGGAGCTCCTGTGTTGGGTGCATAGATATTCGTAATGGTTATGTCTTCTTGTTGGATTGACCCCTTTATCATTATGTAATGCCCTTCTATGTCTCTTTTGACTTTATTTGTTTTGAAGTCTATTTTGTCTGATATAAGTACTGTAACTCCTGCTTTTTTCTCACTATTATTTGCATGAAAGTCATTCTCCAACCCTTCACTTTTATTCTATGTCTTTGGGTTTGAAGTGAATCTCTTGAAGGCAGCATATAGATGGGTCTTGTTTATTTATCCATTCAGTAACTCTGTGTCTTTTGATTGGTGCATTCAGTCCATTTACATTTAGGATGATTATGGATAAGTATGTACTTATTGGCATTGCAAGCTTCAGATTCGTGGTTACCAAAGGTTCAAGGTTAACTTCCTTACTATCTAAGAGTCTAACAACTCACTTAATATGCTATTGCAAATACAATCTAAAGGTTCTTTTTTGTTTTTTTTTTCCTTCTCCTTTTTCTTCCTTCTCCACTCTTTATGTACTAGGTATCATATTCTGTACTGTTTGTCTATCCCTTGATTGACTTTGGGGATAAATTAATTTTTGCATTTTCTTAGTAATTACCTGTTCTACTTTCTTTACTGTGGTTTTATTACCTGTGGTGAAAGATATTAAACCTTAGGAACACTTCCATCTATAGCAGTCCCTCCAAAATACACTGTAGAGATGGTTTGTGGGAGGTAAATTCTCTCAACTTTTGCTTAACTGGAAATTGTTTAATCCCTCCTTCAAATTTAAATGATAATCTTGCAGGATAAAGTATTCTTGGTTCAAGGCCATTCTGCTTCATTGCATTAAATACATCATGTCACTACTTTCTAGCCTGTAAGGTTTGTGCTGAGAAGTCTGATGATAGCCTGATGGGCTTTCCTTTTTATGTGTTCTTATTTCTCTCTCTGGTTGCTTTTACTAGTCTGTCCTTATCCATGATCTTTGCTATTTTAATTACTACATGTCTTGGTGTTGTCTTCCTTGGGTTCCTTGTGTTGGGATATCTGCGCACCTCAATGGCCCGAGAGACTATCTCCTTCCCCAGGTTTTGGAAGTTTTCAGCAATCACCTCCTCAAAAATACTTTCTATCCCTTTTTCTCTCTTCTTCTTCTGGTACCCCTATCGTGCGAATATTGTTCTGTTTGGATTACTCACACAGTTCTCTCAATAAAATATTTAGTGTCGTAACTATTAAATATTTCTTGCGGTTTGATACAGTAAAAGTAGAAGGGTTTTTATTATTTGTGTGTACTTTGTGCCAGGCACTGTGATGGGGGTTCTTCAAAGTGTTCTGGGGAGGAAGTTAGTACAGTGTGGTAAGGGCTTTGGGAGAGTGTGTTGGAGGGAGGGCACTTGGCCTGTCCTGGGATGAATTGTCAATGAAGGCTTTCTGGAAGAGATAACATCTGAGCAGAGGTACAGATAGGACCTGGTTTGGCAGCTAAAAAGCACAAGGGACAGGTACTCCCAGCAGCGAGTAATAGGGTCAAAAATAGATGGCGAGAGCATGGTGTCTGGGGTGCTGCAATCGGCTGGAGGTTAAGTTACTGGAGTTGGAGGTAGGGGTATGGTGATGAGGCTGGTACAGAGAGCATTTGTGCTGTATCAGAGGCTCTGGATCTTGCTCTGAGGTTGATAACGAACAAACCAAGGGGTTCCATAGCAAAGTAACATGGTTACTCACATTTGTGTTTTGTAAAAATCACTCTTGAAGCAGTTTGCAGAATGGATTGCATGGCCTGAGAGCAGTTAGGAGATGATTGTGACAGTCTGGGTGAGAGGTGGCAAGGGCCTGAAATGATGCAGGAGAGTGGCCAGAAGGCAGGGATTGAATTTGAGAGAAGCAAAGGGAGGGGCTCAGTAGGCTCGGAGGATAAGGGGAAAGTTGGGAATGGTTCCTGGGTTTCTGTGTTAGGTAGTTGGGTGCATTGTTACACTTGTACATGAGCCAGAAAGTCCAGGTGAATAAAAAGACATTTGCAAGCTTATTTTAATTGTGTTGAACCTGATTTCGCTTTGAAGATATCTAAGCAGAGACCTAGTCCAGTTGGAGTCAGAGGACACACTCTGCCATTTATTAGCTTTTTACCCTCCTCAGGTTACTTACCATCCCATATTATGGGGATAATAATATCTACCACAGGCTCCTTAGGCTCATTCAAAGAAGAGCATCAAAGTCGCCCAGCACAGGTATGGCTAGGGCAGGTGACAGTGGATGTGGTTTCTTTCCTTCCTTTCTAGGGTTCATAAAGACTAACATAGAGTGCCTTCAGGTTTGTTGCTCTTTCTGTGAAGTCAGCAATTTTGGGTAATGTAGTGTCCTGTGGAAAATAACTAACTGCTTAAAAAAAGAAATCCTGTGTAGCTCATAGTTTAAACCATCATAGGTTGTTTAGAATTTTATTTGTCATCCAAAAAACATGTACACTTTTCCCAGTCATGGTGAATACCGCCATTTATCATTGAGTTTTTCCTCCAGTTTCCAAAGCATGCACCTTCATTAAATCAAACCTTGAGCCCAGCCATGTGGATTCCCTTTTCTATGCTTCCCAGTCCAGCCAGGCCCTCTCTGGGTGTTAGGTGAGTCCAACTTCCACATTTGTTTTTACTTTAAGTTGTAAAATGTATTTTTAAGAAGGGAGAGTCATGTCAGATTGTTACTATTTTTAATACTAAGAATCCATTAGTGTGGATGGGAATTCCATTCTTGTGATTTTTTTGTTTTTTCTTAGGAAAATAGAATTTCCTATAGTTGCCTCTTTTCTGGGAAGCCTTGATTTTTCTTTCCATCTCCCTTTAACATTGAAAAAGTTTCAAAATAAAGGAAGAATTCCCCAAACCATATTTCTGGCAATCCATTTTATTGAACGTAAGTATATAGTGACTTGCCAGAATGTTTTCAGAAGTGTTGTGCCAAGTTTTTGCCAACATGCAATTATGGTGTCAGAGGAGTCAGGGGATGATTGTGAGCTAGGCCAAAGTCAGATTTTGGCAGTCGCTCGGCATGCCATCTTTGGCATGTTTGCCACAAATGGCCAGCACCTGCTCTAACACTGTGTTTGCCTATCCTTTCTTAGATCTCTGTTTCAAACGAGACCAAAGATCTGCTGCTGGCAGCTGGCAGTGAAGACTCATCTGTTTCCCAGATCTACCATGCAGTTGCCGCCCTACATGACTTTGGCCTTCCATTGTCTTCCCAGGAAGCCCTTGGCACCCTTACTGCCTGCCTCAGCTAGGAAGAGACTGTGCTAGTGCAAGTCACTACTCCGAGCACTTCTCAGGCTTCATATATGTCAGGTGCTGTCCTGACAGGGTTCAGCCATTGGTCCAGCAAATATTTTTTGGGCCTCTGCTATGTGCCAGGTGCTTTGCTAAGCCCTGGAGACGTAAGGCAGGTCAGGTCTCTGTTCTCATGGAGCTCACTTAGTCATGGTCTTCCTCACATTGCTCACACAGAAGGAAACACTGAGTGAAAGCAGAAACACACTGCCACATAGCAACGAATGCCTTTTGAGGTTAGAGACTGAAGCAAGTGTGTAGGAGATTAGTGAGGCCAGGGTGCCACATGCATCTCTTGTTGAGGTTCGGCCAGAGCACAGTGAAATGCTGGTGGTGGAGACTGCACTGAAGGAGGGCTTACTGGGGCCAGAGAAGTTGTGAGAGACAGCCCCTTGTGCAGAAGTGCGTGCTCAGAGGGGCGACGTTTCTAGGCCCAAGCCTGCTCCTCTGCCCAAGGCTACAGTGGAGGAGAAGCATCATACAGGAAAGGCACTCTGAGCAACTTCCCTGTTTATTATAAATTTAAATATTGTAACTGAATTAAGGATGTTTACAGAACGTAAAAGTGATAGTATATGAAGTTTTTTTCTTTAGCATTAAAATTCCTCACTTGAAATGGTATATGTATTTTTTGTTTCTTAATTGCAACCCCTGAAAGTGAGTGGAGCATGTGGACCTTCTGTCAAGTGTTTAGCAGAGGCTGGTGACACCAGTTCCCTATTGCAGAGTTGTGAAATTGTTTCCAGGGTTTTTTGCTAAGAACCAGAATATGTTTTAATTTGAAGCTTTCTTCACAGTTGGTGTTCTCTCTGTCACTCTCACATCCTACTCATATTCATGTGCTCAGTAATCAGGGACTTTGGGGCTGATACTTTTCTCAAGGCTGACATCTTTGTACACACTTTACCCAGTGCCTGGCCCTTGTGTCCTGTGCTGTTAGGTTATGTGATTTTGATCTCTTCTCATAATCCTTGTGGAGTGCCTCCCCAGTCTCCATCATACCACGTCGTGATATCACTGTCAGGGCTTCACTTTGATACAGCCTCCTAAGGAAAGTCTTTCCATTTCCCTATGAGCAAGAAGTAAAACCTCCCTATTCAGAACTCTGAACTAGAAAAAATACCAAGAAATCACATCCCTTTTGGAGTCAGTTAGACTTGGGTTTGAATACCAACTCAGTTCCTTCCTAGCTGTGTGATTTTGGGCAGGTTACTAACCTTCTAAGCCTCATCTGTATAATAAGACCATTAATCCTCACCACACAGAACAAATGTCAGCATTAAATGAAAAAATTGCACATGAAGTGCCTAGTGCAGTGCCTGGTTTTACGGGCATACAGCAAATGGAGTGCCTTCTCCTCTGGAGCATGTCCCTCTTAGGTCCCTTTCTTAGGGAGCTGGTCACTCCCTTGCATGTATTGTAGTTATTTCTGTATTAGACTGTAAGCTTCTTTATGTGCCGTACTCACAGAGTCTGGCACTATGGTGCCCCATGAAGAGTTAATAAAGTCTGACTGACACTATACTTCGTGTTTTTGTTCTCTTGTGGAACGCTTGTAGGTAGGAAGAGCATGGGATCAGATGCAATCATGTTCAAATCCAGACTAGGCTGTATCAACCTGCCTAAATCTCAGTGTTGTTCTATGTAAAGCAGAGAAAGATACAGTAATTCTCATAGAATTATTAGGGAGCTCAAACCAGGAGTATGCCTTATATATTACTAATTTGCCCTATTGAAGAAATCTAATATAAATTAGGACTCTTTTAAATGGGACTTCTACATTTAAGTGGGCTTATTTTTGGAAACATATGTTCATAAAGTTGTCTAGAATGGAGAAAAAATACTTGTAGGTTTGAGTGAATCATCTGAAAAGATGCCATTGTGGTCTCTCATAGCCTAATTATTTTTTAATCATATGTTGTTTATTAGCAAGACAGTATCTGCTTTCTTAGGATCTGTTTGAATATAGTACTCCAGAGGGAAAGGAATTGCTGATTGGGGAATAAGTAATTAAAGCTAGTGACAAAACTTTTCAAAAGTTAAGTGGATTAATTTCATTTGAAAAACTTCTGAGGTTGTTACCAGCAGGCTACTCACTCCTTCCAAAGAAGAGAAAAATGATACCTTAATTGAAAAGTTCTTTCTAGACTCTTAGCATCATTTCTGGGCTCAGCATTTATTATCATGGGCAGATACAGGATTTTTATCTTCTTTGGAAATTCCGGTATCATTTTCTCGAGTGCATTACAACAACAAGCATCCCATAGGAGTCATTGAATACTCTGGGGCTTACCTCTCTGTGAATTGTGACTCCTCTGTTTTCCAACTTGTCATCTTAATGAAATTGTTATGATCTCAACAAAAGCAGGCGAATTCTTGCTGTACATTCCTTAACACACTGAATTGATAAATGGTGGTTTTATGCAAAGGCCCAGTCATCTCTTGGGAATGTGGAACCTTTCCAGGGTTGAGCAGCAGTCAGCTTAACAACCAGAGGTCCTTGGCTTTCTCCATTCCACCCAGAAAAGCACCATTTATATTTTCTAAGTAATTTGCATTAAGAGAATAGAATCTAATAAACAAATCTGATGTGTACATAACTACCACAGTCCATCTTCTAAGTTTATCTTACAGATATACACTCATAATTAGGTAAAAATACATGAGTAAGCCATAAAAAGAATGAAGTACTGATATATGATACAAATGGGTAAACCTTGAAAACCCTGTGCTAAGTGAAAGAAGCCAGACAAAAAAGGTCACATGTTACATGATTCTGTTTATATGAAATACCCAGAATAGGTGAATTCGTGGAGACGAAACGCAGACTGGCTTGTTGCCAGGGGCTGAGGGCAGGGAGAAATGGGAAGAAAATCCTTAGTGGGCACGGGGTTCGATTCTGGACTGGAGGGAATGTTTTGGAACTAGACAGGTTGCCCAGTGTTCTGAAATATGCTGAATGCCGCTGAACTGTTCACTTTCAAATGGTTTATTTGTTATGTGGAATTCACTTCAATAAGTTAAAAAAATATGTGTGTAAATAAGTGGTATAGCATTTTATGGCCTAGTGAAACAAGTGTTGTCAATTGGAGATTAAGTGATTAAATTATGTCACATCTAAGCAGTGCAATACTGTTACTTTTAGTAAGAATGAACTCCATTTATAAGAACTCACATGAAAGGATGTATACAATATATTAAGTTAAAAACAAATTGGAGAAGTTCTCTAAAAGCTATCTTCTGAGGGTAGGCATTACAGGAATTTTAACTTTCTTCTTTAATTATGTATTGTTTGAATTTTTAACAAATATGTACTTTTATAATCAGTAAGTGAAATGAAAAAGAGAATAAACTGGTTTTAGAGCCGAATCTTGTATTCCTTTCATCTTATTTGATGCCTGAAGGATGAGTGACTTTCAGGTGTCCCAGCAGGGTGATGATAGCACAAGTGTAGCCATTCAACATGTGTTTACTGAATGCTTCCTGTTTATATGACATTAGTCCTTTTTCAGAGCAGTTGTTCCAAATTCTACACAGCAATCTATATATGTAGTTGTACAGTATTTCTTTGCAGTAACAAAAGTAGAAAATTAACAGGCAGCCAGTTGCTGCCATAGCACAGTACATCATATCACATGGGGATGCCAAATACACCTTTGCTGAATTGAATCCTGTTCTTCTTAAGAGTGTATCTCATCTGATCCTAGGTTAAGTCTTAGTCTCTGTTCTGTATGTGATGGCATGAGGAACAAAACAGATTTTCAGATGCAGGTGAACCTGTGCTCCCTCTTCTTTCTGCCCACCATACTGTTGCTGGGATTCCCTTCTCACAAGGTACAGTGATCTTTGTAAAGTAATTGTCACATCTTTCCCAGTGAGCTTGTAAATAAGCTCCTTAAAGGCGAAGATCATCTTACACATCTAAAGAATAAGAGCGTGATATTTGTGAAGGTGTCCCGATACAGGAAGGGGTAAGTAGGTGAAAGGAGACTTGCCATTTATTGGGGTTCTACTCTTTACTTTCCAGAACAGTTGAGGGGCTGCAGACAGCATCCCACCTATCCCAGCAGGCTGACTTGAGGAGCATTGTGGAGGAGATTGAGGTGCGAATTTATTTTGCTAAATGAATTTCCTAGGTCCTGTCTTTGAAACTGCTCAGAAGCATCTTGCAGGTAGACATGTGTGATTTGTTACAGCTAGTTACATTGCTTTTCATATCCATAGCACACATGTATTCTTTGTATCAGAGCATTATATCCTAGGGGATATTTGATAAGCTAGTATATTTGGCCATCAGATAGGCAACAAACCACTTTTCCAGCGTTTTGTAGGTGCACTCTCATAGTCCACAGATTACAGAGCCTAACAAACCTGAAATTCAAATATTTTTTCTCCCACCTACTACTTTGTGATCTCTGGCAAATTAATGTCTGGGCCTCAGTTTCCTTATATGGTGGTTGTAGGAACAAGTGAGGTTCTGAAGTTCCTCATATATAATAGGTGCTTGGCAGGTGGTCACTGTAGTTTTTATTATTACTCTGTCCTTTGCCCAGGACCTCCTGCTGTTCAGGGACTGCATAGCCAGCAGTGACAGGCAGTCCTGACAGTTTCATCAGTAGGTACCACCCAAGCACATTAGCTGTCTCATCATGTTGTCCAGGGGAGGAGTATGTCTCTTCATCCTTTAGGGCTTTGGCTAAGAAAGAGGAATGCTCTGCTTTGACGGTTGTATCCAAATGGATGGCCATGGAGTCCATCTTTGCACAATGCTTTCTGGCTGCTCCACAGTGTGGCCCACCGGTCTTCTGCCTGGAGAGCTGGTGCCTTCAGTGCCGTGACTCCCAGGCTTGGGCTGGAGTGTGAGTGGTCAGGAAGGACCCTGATCAGAGCTGCAGAAGATACGATTCTCTTCCAGTGCCTGTATGATACACTTTTCTATCTGCCTAAGCACATTTTCTGAGAAGGCACGGAGTGACTATGGTGGTCTCAGATTTAGAGTGAGATTTCTCAAATCTCACTGTCTGCACTGGAGTGACAGTGATTTGTGCATCTCATTTCTGTAATCACTTAACTTCTAACACACTTCTGTTTGGTTGCGACAGGACCTTGTTGCCCATCTGGATGAACTGGGAGGAGTGTGTCTCCAGTTTGAGGAAGGACTGGAAACAACAGCGTTATTTGTGGCCACCACTTGCAAACTCATGGACTGTGTGGGGACCGAGCCATCCATCGAGGAGGTGCCTGCTAACAATCCTCAGACGTGAACCCCAAAAGGGGTGTTGACTTTATCTGCTAAGCATAGTTTTTTTCATAGAAGTCATTTCAGTCAGCTTTGGGGTCTAGTTAATCATCATCTTGAGTTTGGCACTGAGAATGAAAAGTAGAAAAACGTCATGCCTGTCCTCCAGAGACTGGTTGTCCGTGGGATAGACATGTAAACACATCGTTACACTTGCTTTATGTGGGGCATGGACATGGACATGTCACAAGGGGGTGGTGAGGAGGCCCAGTGTGTGTCTCTTGTTTCCCCTCCCTCCTTGGGACCCTGTACTGCTTGTCTCATGAATGGTCTCCATGTGGGTGGCGCATGCAAATCCTCTTTCTCTTGTTAAATGCTCTGTGCTTCAAAATGACCTGTTCTTTCCTCCATCCCCCATCCTTAGCATGGCTAAATCTTAGATAATCTTTGCTGATTAACATGTTCACTGAGAAGTATGTGTGTCTACCAAGACATCCAGCAGGAGTTAATTCATTTTTTTTTTCTTTTTTCTTTTTTCTTTTCAAGAGGAGCTTGTTAACCCGAAAGAAACTTTAGATGGAATGTGTGTGGAAAGTCTTTGAGTAGGTCCCCCTTTGTACCCCTTGTTTGTGATCAAGGTCACCAACCCTTGACCTAAGGGATTTAAAATACAAGCTGTGGTTGTTTGAATTTTAGGAAAAGAAATTTGCATTCCAAGTTAGAACTTTCATTTCTTTTATGCATTATGAGTTCTGTGCCGAGTTTCTTCAAGTAAACAGTAAGTAATTATATGTCCTAATTTGGATTAATTTCATATTTTCTCCAGGGATGTCGTCTAATAATTTATTCATGTATTGGCATTCTTCTGTTGTCTTCTCCTTCATCCTAAATTGTAGGAGCTCTAGAGATATCATACTCTTAATTTCTGTGCAGGAATGGGGGGCTTATGGTACAATCCTTTGGGGATTCTCCCATACACAGTGTAGTAGACTAATTGCTGGTATTCCACATATACGGCTTAAACTTTACCTTGCTTTATTTCCAAGCTTCTACTAACCAGGCATTTGGCTAGAGTAATTTTGCTGTCACTCCTTTTGACGTAACCATTTTGGTGAATAGTCAGCCATTTGAACATGTCAACAGCTTAGTGATGGAAAATGTAATTGGTACAATTAAAGAAAATTATTTCATGTTGACTTGAGAATAACACTTTGGGGAATGTGTTGCAAATGAGTTTCAGCCCCAGGCAATTTCGCTATAGATTCACTGTGATCAAAGAAATTTACAGCAAAGCGTTCTTGTGGTGAAAAGTTATACCCAACTTTATTTCCAGGTGGCAGGTCAGTCACTAAAATCCCATTCACTCAGAGCGAGTCTGTTATCACTGCTGCTTCGGATGCAGCAAGCTGGTCTCTACCTCTGGGCCTCTCTGCGCAGTTGTCCCACAAAGCTGTCCACTGGGCCTCTGTCCTCGCTGCTGCCACCACTCCAGCCCTCCTCCTGGCTCTCCTACAGCCTTGCAGCCCCGCCACCCAGTCTCCCACAGAGCACTGGGTTGGAACTCCTTACATTAACCTAGTAATGGCTTATTGCCTAAAGGTGTGGAAGCAGTAGCATAGCAACAGGCCAGTTACATTTAAGTTCAGTGAGGATCCTGGCCACAGGTGCTAGGTGGTATATTTTAAAAAACAAAACTGATTGAAGTGGAAAACGTTTCTTCTTAAGCAAACAACCTCCAGAATGTTAATAATGCCTTTTAGGTTCTACTTTAAAAAAATAATTGCTTTCAGTTTTCTCCTTTAAGCAGCCCATTAGCTCTTAATGGAGAGTTGCTTTAGTTTCTTTCTAATATATGTTTTGGCTATAAGGTTTGGTCTTGTAAATACAAACTTAGGCCTGAGGTGCTGCTGAGAGGTGGGTTGGGAGGGGAGGTAGTTTAGCTGGGAGCGTGAGGGCATTCAGGAAAGAACACATCTTACTGTGGAAGGACTTTGGAGACCAACAGACCTACATGTGAATTTTGGTTTTGCTTCCCCACCGCACACCCCCACGCCACCATTATAACTTGTAGATGTTACTTACCCTCCTTTAGCCTCAGTTCTCTCATTTGGAAAAACATTGATAATATCAGTGTTTTCTAGGTTTTTGTCAAGATATGAATTACTGCATGTAACCTTACATGTCACCCAGTGCCAACATATATATAGGCATTGAACAATGTATTTTGTAATATATTTTCATATCTCAGTAGTTATCTAGGACTGTCTTGCATTTGTATAGTAAGCATTCAATAAATGGTTGGCAACTATAAATGCATGAATTTCAGTTTGTACTAGAAGATGGGAAAAAACAACCAAATCCAAGTTTTATGTTTAAATGTACAATATTTGCTTTTTCCACCCTCTGACAATTTGGATTAATGGCTAAAAGACCTTCCATGTGAGCACTAGAAACAGACAGACTTGAGCCAGGTCAGGAGGGAGGGGTGGCCCTCCCACCTTCCTGCCGCAAGAAGACCTCAAGCTGGGTCTCTCTCTCTCTCCGTTCAGGATCAGGTCATCCAGCTCATGAATGCCATCTTGAGCAAGAAGAGCTCTGAATCCCACTCAGAAGCCTTCAGGGTGGCCTCTGCTGCTGCTGCGCTCTCCCAAAATTGCTGTCACATGCCCATTGTGGTCATGCCCAAGGGCTGTCCTTCTGACACTCATGAACAGGCCATCCTGTGAATATGACTTCTGTGCCCAAAATATGCTGCTCAGAATGCCATTTCCAGCATAAGGCTTTCATAAATATAAATCCTGCCCACAGCCCATTGTAACCCCCATGAGGACACACCCATTAAATGTAGAGTAAGGCTCATTTACCTGCAAATGGGAACATGACCCCTGGGTGACCAAGTCCGAGAACCCTTCATAGCCTCCTTCAAATCAAAACCCTTTTTTCCTAAAGGATTTTAAATAGTAAGGCTTTCAATAAATTAAGTGCAAGAAAATTGCATTTCTGGCTCAGAACCCCAGATGTGTAGAAAAGTTGCTTTTAAAATGTATTTTCCAGTATGAATACTTTCTGAAGACATTATTTTAAGAGCTTTTTAGGTTTCCAAGTAGAGCTGGTGCTTATAGTTATGAAAATACCAGGTCTTCTCCACCTGGTGCTGACAATGTATCTTTCTGCCTCTTCATAGCATGGCCCTCCCTGTCACTTGGCACTAAGCATAGACTTATCTTTTGTGCTAATTCTTAGAACAGAGCAAATGCACAAATCTTGACTATGCCTAGAGTTTTCATCTCAAATGAGGCATTTGTTGCTGTTGTTTGGAAACCAGTGCTAAGATCTTCATAAGAAATTAGCATTTTATTTATGTCCAAACATTGGGGTTCCATATAGGACAGTTTGATCTGTCCCATCAGGTCTCCTTCTTTGATGGCCCCTGCAAATATTCTCTTGAGGAAGTGCCCTGTATTTCCAATGCCTCTCCTTTCCCTGTGTACAACTTGCAACCCCTCAGCAAAGACTTGGGTGAGAAATAACCTGATTAACACAGTTCACCATGAGTCGAGGGTTGAGAGAGAAAAGTAGAAAGCATTGGCTTTGAAGCTAGTTAAGTTGTGGTTTGAGTCCTAGAACAAATACTTAACTGGCCATGTGGCCTTTGGTAGTCCCTTAAACTTTCATGGCCTCAGTTTCTTCATGTGCAAAATAGAGTGTGTACCATCTATCTCAGACGATTCATGGGGGCATATGTGTAAAAGGCCTAGTCTAGTATCTGGCAAATAGTTGACTTTCAACAAGTGATGCATATTAACATTATCTATATTTTTTCAGTTTTCCCATCGCTCTTACCTTCCTAAGTATTTTTCTTGTTAATGATTTTTTAAAGATACTTTAGTAGGGCAAATAAAACAGGGGATCAGAAAGAAGGAAATGTAACTGGCTGTGTGATGAATGGCCAGTCATATTCTTTCCTGGGCTCTGCAAAATGAGATCATTGGGCCAGGTCATCCTTGAGATTTTCTCTACCTCTGATATTTTATAGTCTGTCCCATTCCCAGTCAAGTGCATTGTCCTCTATCTAATCTCTGATAGATGGTAGACCAAAGGTTGGTGAAGACTTCCTGAAATGAGGTGTTTCTTATACTGCACAGAGCTCTTTCCCAATAGATAAAGGACCCCAGTAACCAAATTCTGTACTCCCTCAGCCCTTGTTGCTACAATAATTTTAAAATTTATTTCCAGCTACTGGACACCTGTGTTCTGTCCTACCCTCTTGACACAGGCCACTGTTAAACTAGAACATGCTAAGTCTGTTGCTTCCAGAGCCACTGTTCTTCAGATGACATCTTTTACCCCTGTAGGGTCCATCTGCAGTGCCATTTTTGCAGGGTGTCATTATATTTATTTCGGAAAGTTAGTCTGCAGCCAGTATAGCACAGATGAATCAAAAATCTTGTATTTATATAAGAAAATGATTTTAAAAACAAGAAGAATTTTGTTTTAGTTTTACTCTTTCCTTCTCTATTTCTTATCTCTTGGTCTTGTCATTATCATACAAGTAGCCAGTTTGAAATATAATGTTTTATTCTGATGTATGAGTAATACATGTTTATTGTAGGAAATATATGAAGAGCACAAAAAGGAAATATAAATCACTCATAATTCTACCACACAGAAATAACTACTGTTATTAACATTTTGCAGTCTTTTTTTGTTGGCCTTTTTATATGCATATAAATGTTTGAAAAATTGAATTGGAATTCTGCTTTCCTTTCTTTTTGTTTGTTCATTTGTATTAAGGTATCATTGATATACAATCTAATGAAGGTTTCACATGAGAAACATTACAGTTACAAACATTCAACCATATTATCAATTGTTCTTTTAAGATACTGTACTGATAGGTTTGCTAATTTTTTTTCATATCATTAATGTACAATCACTTGAACAACATTATGGTTACTAGACTCCCTATTATCAAGACCCCCATACATACCCCACTAGAGTCACTGTCCCTCAGCGCAGTAAAATGCTATAGAATGACTACTTGTCTTCTCTATAAATACTGCCTTTCCCATGTCCACCACTGCTGCATTCCATGTGCTAATCATAATGCCCCATTTCCCCCCCTTATCCTTCCTTTTCCACCCATCCTCCCCAGTCCCTTTCCCTTTGGTAACTGTTAGGCCATTCTTGGGTTCCTTGATTCTGCGGCTGTTTTGTTCCTACAGTTTTTCCTTTGTTCTTATACTCCACAGATGAGTGAAATCATTTGATACTTGTCTTTCTCTGCCTGGCTTATTTCACTGAGCATAATACCCTCTAGCTCCACCCATGTAGTTGCAAAAGGTAGGATTTCCTTATGGCTGAATAATATTCCATTGTGAATATGTACCACGTCTTCTTTATCCATTCATCTACTGATGGACATTTAGGTTGCTTCCATTTCTTGGCTATTGTAAATAATACTGCAATAAACATAGGGGTATGTATGTCTTCTTCAAACTGGGCTGCTGCCTTCTTCGGGTAAATTCTGAGGAGTGGGATTCCCAGGTCAAATGGTACTTCTATTTTGAGTTTTTTGAGGAACCTCCATACTGCTTTCCACAATGGTTGAACTAGTTTACATTCCCACCAGCAGTGTAGGAGGGTCACCCTTTCTCCACATCCTCGCCAACATTTGTTGTTTGTCTTTTGAATGGTGGCCATTCTTACTGGTATGAGGTGATATCTCATTGGCGTTTCAATTTATATTTCTCTGATGATTAGAGATGTGGATCATCTTTTCATGTGCCTATTGGCCATCTGAATTTCGTCTTTGGAGAAGTGTCTGTTCAACTCCTCTGACCATTTTTTATTGGCTTATTTGCTTTTTGTTGGTTGAGGTGCATGAGCTCTTTATATATTTTGGATGTCAACCCCTTATCGGATATGTCATTTATGAATATATTCTCCCATACTGCATGATGTCTTTTTGTTCTATTGATGTTGTCCTTTGCTGTATAGAAGCTTTTTAGTTTGATATAGTCCCACTTGTTCATTTTTGCTTTTGTTTCCCTTGCCTGGGGAGATAGGTTTATGAAGAATTTGCTCATGCTTATGTCCAAGAGATTTTTGCCTACATTTTTTTTCTGAGAGTTTTATGGTTTCATGACTTACATTCGGGTCTTTAATCCATTTTCAGTTTACTTTTGTGTATGGGGTTAAACAGTAATCCAGTTTCATTCTCTTACATGGAGCTGTCCAGTTTTGCCAACACCAGCTGTTGAAGAGGCTGTCATTTCCCCATTGTATATCCATGGCTCCTTTATCGTATATCAATTGACCATATATGCTTGAGTTTATATCTGTGCTCTCTATACTGTTCCACTGGACTATGGGTCTGTTCTTGTGCCAATACCAAATTGTCTTGACTACTGTGGCTTTGTAGTAGAGCTTTAAGGCAGGGAGCATAATTCCCCCTGCTTTATTTTTCCTTCTCAGGATTGCTTTGGCTATTTATGGTTTTTTGTCATTCCATATGAATTTTTGAACTATTTGCTCTATTTCATTAAAGAATGCTGTCGGTATTTTGATAGGCGTTGCATTGAATCTGTAGATTGTTTTAGTCAGGATAGCCATTTTGAGAATATTAATTCTTCCTAGACAAGAGCATGGGATGAATTTCTATTTATTAGTGTCCTCTTTAATTTCTCTAAAGAGTGTCTTGTAGTTTTCAGGGTTTAGGTCATTCATTTCCTTGGTTAGGTTTATTCCTAGGTATTTTATTCTTTTTGATGCGATTCTGAATGTAATTGTTTTGTGATTTCTCTTTCTGCTAATTCACCATTAGTGTATAGGAATGCAACAGATTTCTATGTATTAATTTTGTATCCCACAACTTTGCTGAATTCAGATATTAGATCTAATAGTTTGGGAGTGGATTCTTTAGGATTTTTTATATACACTACCATGTCATCTGCAAACAGAGACAGTTTTACTTCTTCCTTACCAATCTGAATGCCTTTTATTTCTTTGTATTTTCTGATTGCCATGGCTAGGACCTCCAGAACTATGTTGAATAAATGTGGGTAGAGTGGCCATCTTGCCTTGTTCCTGATCTTAAAGGAAAAGATTTCAGCTTCTTACTGTTAAGTATAATGTTGCCAGTGGGTTTGTCATATAGGGCCTTTATTATGTTGAGGTACTTGCCCTCTTTTACCTATTTTGTTGAGAGTTTTTATCATGAATGGATGTTGAATTTTGTTGAATGCCTTTTCAGCATCTATGGAGATGATCATGCTGTTTTGTCCTTCTTTTTGTTGATGCAGTGGGTGATGTTGATGGATTTTTGAATGTTGTACCATCCTTGCATCCCTGGGATGAATCCCACTTGATCATAATGGATGATCTTTTTGATGTATTTTTGAATTCAGTTTCCCAATATTTTGTTGAGTATTTTTGCATCTATGTTCTTCAGGGATATTGGTCTGGAATTTTCTTTTTTTTCTGGTGTGTTTGCCTGATTTTGGTATTAGAGTGATGTTGGTCTCATAGAATGAGTTTGGGAGTATTCCTTCCTCTTCTACTTTTTGAACAACTTTACAGAGGATGGGTATTAGGTCTTCACTAAATAATTGATTAAATTCAACAGTGAAACCATCTGGTCGAGGCATTTTGTTCTTATGTGGTTTTTTGATTACCAATTCAATTTCTTTGCTGGTAATTGGTCTGTTCAGATTTTCGGTTTCTTCCTGGGTGAGCCTTGGAAGGTTGTATTTTTCTACCAAGTTGCCCATTTCTTCTAGGTTATCCAGTTTGTTAGCATGTAACTTTTCGTTGTATTCTCTCACAATTCTTTGTATTCCTGTGGTGTCCTTAGTAATATTCCCTTTCTCACTTCTGATTCTATTTATGTGTGTAGACTCTCTTTTTTTCTTGATAAGTCTACCTAAGGCTTTATCTATTTTGTTTATTTTCTCAAAGAACCAGCTTCTGTTTTCATTGATTCTTTCTAGTGTTTTATTCTTCTCTATTTTTTTTATTTCTTCTCTAATCTTTATTATGTCCCTCCTTCTACTGACTTTGGGCCTCATTTTTCTTCCTTTTCTAGATTCATTAATTGTGAGTTTAGACTGTTCATATGGGATTGTTCTTCTTTCCTGAGGTAGACCTGCATTGCAATATATTTCCCTCTTAGCACAGCCTTCGCTGCATCTCACAGATTTTGTGGTGTTGAACTATTGTTGTCATTTGTCTCCATATATTGCTTGATCTCTGTTTTTATTAGGTCATTGCTCCATTGATTATTTAGGAGCAGGTTATTAAGCCTCCATGTGTTTGTGGGCATATTCGTTTTCTTTGTGTAATTTATTTCTAGTTTCATACCTTTGTGATCTGAGAAGCTGGTTAGTACAATTTTAATCTTTTTGAATTTACTGAGGTCCTTTTTGTGGCCTAGTATATGATCTGTTATTGAAAATGTTCCATGTGCACTTGACAAGAATGTGTATCCTATTGCTTTTGGATGGAGTGTTCTTTAGATGTCCATAAGGTCCATCTGTTCTGATATAGTGTTCAGTGCCTCTGTCTCCTTACTTATTTTCTGTCTGGTTGATCTGTCCTTTGGAGTGAGTGGTGTATTGAAGTCTCCTAAAATGAATGCATTGCATTCTATTTCCCCATTTAATTCTGTTAGTATTTGTTTCACATATGTAGGTGATTCTCTGTTGGGTGCATAGATATTTATAATAGTAATATCCTCTTTTGTACTGACCCTTTTATCATTATGTAATGTCCTTTGTCTCTTGTGAGTTTCTTTGTTTTGAACTCTATTTTGTCTGATCCAAGTACTGCAACTCCTGATTTTTTCTATTAGTTGCATGAAATATCTTTTTCTATTCCTTCACTTTCAGTCTGGGTATGTCTTTGGGTTTGAAGTGAAGCTCTTGTAGGCCGAATGTAGATGGGTCTTGTTTTTTATCCATTCAGTGACTCTATGTCTTTTGATTGGTGCATTCAGGCCATTTACACTTAGCATGATTATCAATAGGTATGTACTTACTGCCATTACAGACTTTAGATTCCTGGTTACCAAAGGGTCAGTGGTAATTCCCTTTATTTCTAACACTCAAATTTAACTGACTTCCTATGCTATTACAAACACAGCCTAAAGGTTCTTTTTTTTTCCTCCTTTTTCTTTTTCTTCCTCCTCCATTCTTTGTATGTTATGAACCATATTCTGTACTCTGTGTATCCCTTGGGTGACATCTATTTAGCCTCAGAAATACTTTCATCTATAGGAGTCCCTCCAGAATGCACTGTAGAGGTGGCTTGTGGGACATAAATTCTCTCAGCTTTTGCTTATCTGAAAATTGTTTAATCCCTCCAAATTTAAATGATAACCTTGCCGGGTAGAGAGTATTCTTGGTTCAAGGCCCTTCTGCTTCATTGCATTAAATATATCATGCCACTCCCTTCTGGCCTGTATGATTTCTGTGGAGAAATCTGATGATAGCCTGATGGGTTTTCCTTTGTGTGTGATCTTTTTTCTCTCTTTAGCTGCTTTTAAAAGTCTGTCTTTATCCTTGATCTTTGCCATTTTAATTATTAGATGTCTTGATGTTTTCTTCCTTGGGTCCCTTGTGTTGGGAGATCTGTGCACCTCCATGTCTTGAGAGACTATCTCTTTACCCAGATTGGGATAGTTTTCAGCAATTACCTCCACACTGACACTTTCTATCCCTTTTTCTGTCTCTTCTTCTTCTGGTACACCTCTAATGCGAATATTGTTCCATTTGGATTGGTCACACAGTTCTCTCATATTCTTTCATTCTTAGATATTCTTTTTTCTCTCTGTGCCTCAGCTTCTTTGTATTCCTCTTCTCTAATTTCTATTCCACCTACTACATCTAATCTGCTTTTATATCCCTCTATTGTATGTTTCATTTCAGATATAGAATTTCTTAATAATTGAATCTCTGCCTTAAATTTGTTCCTGAGTTCTTTAATATTTTTCTACAACTCCATCAGCATGTTCATGATTTTTATTTTGAACTCTCTTTTAGGAAGATTGGTGAGTTCCATTTCATTTGGCCCTTTTTATGAGTTTTGTGAGATTTTGGTCTGAACCAGGTTCTTTTGCTGTTTTGTATTTCTATGTGGTGCCCTCAAGTGCCCAGAAGCTCAAGTATTTGGAGCTGCTCTGCCCCTTGAGTGAGGTTGGGGTCGTTGGGCTGCAGAGCTGGTGACTGTGGGGAGGAAAGATCTGTTTTCTGATCCCCGTCTGCCCTGCCTGTCTCCAGTATCACAGTCAGTTGGCCGAGCACATAGGTGTAAGCCTCTGTAGTCGGTGTCTCTAGCTGATGTAGGCGGGGCCTCCCTCTGGCTGGCCTGAGGCCAGCGCAGTAACTGCTGGTTTGCGAGCTGGTGCTGTCAGGCCAGGCATAAGGCTCAGCCTGCTGCGTTTCACAATGGAGGTCACACAACTGAGTGGCCAGCCATGGGGATGGAGCACCTGAAGCTCCTCAAAGTTCCCAACATGCTGAGCAGAGCATGCTCAGACAACCTTATCCAGCTCTCCCTTCTCCCGAACAGCCAGCTCCGTGCAACCCCCGCCCTTTCAGCACCCTCTCTCGGCTAGGAAGTCTCTCAGGCACTCTGCTTGCCCCAGCTCCCCAACCTCCAGAGCACGCCACAGAGTAGGTTTCTGCTCACAAAGTGGATCTCCAGGGCTAGCTGTTCAGTAGTCCCAGGCTTCCACCCACTCCCGGCTCCAGCTCCGTTTCTCTTCCTCCCACTGGTGAGCTGGTTTGGGAGAAGGGCTTGGATCCCGCTGGATGAAGGCTTTCATACGTTACCCTGTTTTGTGAGTTCTTCTCTGTCCGTGATGTCTGTGTGTAGTCTGGTTCAGCCTTGTTTCCTGTTTCTGTTTTAGGGTTAGTTGTATTTATTAACTATATGTTCATAGTATTTGTGGTTTTGGGAGGAGTTCTCTGTCTCACCTCTCATGCTGCCATCTTCATGTATCCTGTGTCTTTATACTTAAAGCGGATTTCTTGTAGACAGCATATAGTTGGATCTTGTTTTTTGATCAACTGACAATCTTTTCGTTGGTACTTTTGGATTGTTGACACTCAAAGTAACTGCTGATATAGCTGAATTCATAGCTACCATATTTGTTACTATTTTCTATATGTTGGCCTTGTTCTTCCTGCTTTTGTCTTCCACACTTTTTCTGCCTTTTGTGGTTTTAACTGAGCATTTCATGATTCCCTTTTCTTTCCTTCCTTAGCATACAGGTAAGGTACTTTTTTCTTTGGCATCTTTCAGAACTTTTTCTTTATCTTTGATTTTTCTCTAGTTTGAAAATGATATCTCTAGGTGTAGTTGTTTATCCTTCTTGGTGTTTTGAGCTTCCAGCATCGTGGTTTGGTATCTGATATTAATTGGGGGAAATTCTCAGTCTTTCATTATTTTTTTTGGTTCTTTTCTCATTTTCTTCATCTTCTTGTGTTCTCATTATGCATATGTTAAACATTTTGTAGTTGTTCCACAATCCTTGGAAATTCTGCTTTGTTGTTAGAATAGAGTGGCAACTTCCAAGACCATTGTGTGTAGCACTGGAAACATGGAAGCTCTGAAATACAGATTTTTCACTTTCTCTTCCAAATTTTTTTATTGAGGTGAAATTAGTATATAACATTATATAAGCTTCAGGTATAGAACATTGTAACTTTATATCTGCATACACTACAAAGAGATCACCATGAAAAGTCTAGTTACCAGTTTAATTTTTAATTTACCACTTTTTATCATGTTTGTGGCCGAGCTTTATTTCCTTCTCTGTGAACAAAGCCTTGCATTGACTAATGTCAACTGATGAGTGCTTTTGCTTTGCTGTCATTTATTTTATTTAAACAGTCTTAGGCTCACAGAAACTAATGGGACTCCCCTAACTCTACCCATCATGCTGTAGCACCCCACTCTTATTAAAAACACAGTGATGTGACATCATTTATATTTTCTTATTTTTCTCTTCCATTCCCAGGACCCAACACTGCCCAGTCCACGCCAGCCAAAATTCAGACCGACAAACCCAAGGCACGAGGTCAGCAAGTCAGCTGGAAACAGGAAATGTGCTCCAGTGAAGGCAGAGCAGAAGCAGAGCATAAGAGGATTCTGCAGGGAGCAGAACTTTCCTGTCTCAGCCCCAGAGCCTGAAAAAAGGCCTGGGCTCCTGCTAGTGTATCCAGGAAGCTGTGTCCTCCTCACTTCTAGGTAGTGAATTATAAAATCTTAGGTTACAGGTGGGATGGATATTTTAAATTCTTAGCCAAGGATGACTTCCTGGAAAATGCAGGCTATGAGGAAAAACCTAAAGAGATTGTGATCCAGGAGGAAAAAAAAGAGAAATGATTGGGAAAAAGGAAGCAAGAGAACTCACTAGATTTAGAATAAGGACAGAGACCAAATGTGGGGAGTCCCTGGACCATTTCATTTAGAGGGAAATTGACAAATGTCCTTCCTGGTTGTGGGTGGGGGTGATACAGGCATAGCAAATGGACAATATGGAACCCCTCAAAGGAAGACAGTGCAGAGATCTCCTCGAGATGCATCTGCAGCTCCTCCTATACCCATAACAGGAAGGAAAGGACATGGGAATTCAGATCCTGACCAGCCAGGTAAGGCTCAAGACTTGGGAATACCATGAGAAATGAGGTTCATGTGTTCATCTTCCCTCCCTGGATCATTTCCTAACAATTCTAGAGCTTTTCATTACTTTTAAAAAGAACAGAAATTAGGCCAAAAAGACACCCTTCAGATTGTAGATGGCAGCAGCACACACTATAGGAATGTCATCGTTCCCGATCTGATTTGATCCAGGGATGGGAGAATGGTGAGGAGGTAGGAACTAGTATTTTTGAGAATTGCTGTGAGCTGATAAGATCATACTGTCTGTCTTGTTTCCTTTAATTTTAATATCTCTGTGAGTGGGTGTTTGCCATTTCAAAGGTAAGGAGAATGAGGCCCAAAGGATTTAACATTTGTTCAAGACCCATGTCTCCCATGTGGCTGGCCCATGGCTTGAATCCAGGTCCTTTTGACTCTGAAGCCCATTTTCAATCTTCTGAGAAAGGTCATCTTTTCCAGAGATTTTTTGGAAATAAGAATTTAGGAGTTTGGTTACCAAAGGGAAAGGGACTGGGCAGCAGGGTGTGTCGAAAGGGAGGGAGAAGGGGAATAAGGGGCATTATGAGCAGCACACATAACGTGGGCGGAGCACAGGGAAGGCAGTATAGCACAGAAGACAAGTAGTGACTCTATAGTATCTTACAATGATGATGGACAGTGACTGTAATGGGGTGTGTGGTGGGGATTTCATAATGGGAATCTAGTAAGCACGATGTTGCTCATGTGATTTTACATTAATGATACCAAAATTAAAATAAATAAACAAACAAATAAATCAACTCCCCTAAAAAGAATTTAGGAGTTTGAGTTGTAAAAGGTAAGGATAGATAACCTAATAGGATTATCACTTACGTCACTGTCACTTAGGCCCCACAAAAAAATTGAAATCTCCCCAAATCAAGGCCTCCTTAACCAACATGTCTGAGGAAAAAGAAGCTAGAATGGTGCCAAAGGACCTGACTCCCTCCCCAGTTCATTGTGGGGGCCTGTCCTGTGGTGGGGAATGAAGGGCCTGGACCTCAGCAGCTACCACCTCAGGAGGCTGTAAGTTTCCACCCTGGTGATGACCCAGTGACCTGGACCTGGAGCAACTCCTGAAAGAAGTGGGAAAAGAGCTGGAGTAGAGAGAGAAGCCATGGCTTGGGGAGGACGCGGAGGAGTTCCCCATGGCCTTCTTTGAGGAATAGCTGTGGTCTCCTGCTTCCTTCCTACTCTCCCAGCTCCACCTTGGGTGCAGGACAGCCTCTTAGAGTGTCCCTGAGAAGCTGATAAGTTAGGGGTGTTTGTTGGCTATGAGCTTAACTGGCTAAAATAAGAGCTGTGCAGTTTGTGTTTTAATAAAACAGCTACTAGTTAATTGGTTTGGTACCACTCTAAACACGTGCTTCCTTTGGCGGCGTGCCCCTCAGCTCCATGTCATTGTGGCACATTGCTGTTTCTGGGGGGAGGCCTACACAATATAAGAATCTGGGAGGGCAGAGTCACCTGAGTCCTGAGAGAAGGACATTGAGAAGGGCAGATTGGGGTTCAAATCCTAGCTCAGCCAGCCACTTACTAGCTGAATGGCCTTGGGAAAAGCACGGTGACCATTCTGGTTCTTCTTTTCATGCTTTAAATGAGCGCATCCCGTACCATATAGGGTTGTTGATGATGCCTAAATGAGGGGATGCACATAAAGTATTTAACACAGTACATTTAGTTATGACTGTAGGGTGAGGAGAATGGTTAGACTACGGGGCAGACCTGAGGCTCTGGACAGCTGCCAGTGTTTGGGGATTTATTGGTAATGGAGCCTCAGTGTCCTCATCTGCATAGTAGGGGGGACACAGCCAGGCCCGGGGGAGGATGAGGCAGGGCCAATGCACATGGGCTTCATAGAGCCCGGAGAGGGTCCTCTAGCGGGGAAGGAGCCACTGGCAAGGACATCTCAACCAAACGCTCCTCTCAGCTGAGGGAGCCACTGCTGCCCTTCTCAGAATGAATTGAACTTGAGAAAAATGGAATGCCTCTGACTTTGTCTTTAGAATTTCCACCTCCTCAGGAAGAACAGTTCAAGCAAAGACTCTGAATCTTATTTGGCACCTAGATGAAGCCAATAAGTAAAGAAATTCAGACCTACCCCTTATCAACCATCTTTATTTTGTGCCAGGTACTACACTAAGCATTTTTCCTGTATCAGGGTCACTGAATCCTCACAGCAGTCTTACGAAGAAAGATCTATCTTGCCTCTATTTTACAGATGAGGAAGCTGAGGCCCAGGGAGGCCAATCCACCTGGCCTAGCACACACAGCCTGTAAACGTGATGCCAGGCATCATGCCCCAGTCATACCCAACTGAGTAGGGGCTGGACATGCGACGCCAAGCCTTTATCTGCACTGCACTGCCCCCACTCTCTGCCTGGGTGAGGCTGGGGTGAGACTGGCTGTTGTGGATTGGCAGAGCAGCCCAGACGCTGGAAGGCAGCACTCATCCCCAGCCCTCCACCTGTATTATTGCTGCTCTGTATTCCGCCAGCAGAGGGCAGTACCGAGCATACAACCCAGTATCAGGACTCTGCTCTTCTAGGCCATGGTGGCCAGAGGCTTCTGGCACTCTGCCAGGAGGAGGGAGTGCAGGAAGCATTCTGCTCATAACCCAACAGGCCGGCCAGCCAGCAAGCCCTTCTTCAAACCACCTTACCTTAGCTGGGCCCTCTGAGGCCATGCCTTACCCCCAACACCTCATGGGCCGATGCAGATGTAACAGAGGGACCACAGGTCATTGGGCAGAACCAGGGCTGTGGAGCCAGTCCCAGCACCATCACTGACATGCTGTATGTCCCTAAGAAAGTCACTTCACCTCACTGTAAAACAAGGCCAAAAGGACGCCCCACACCCACCCTGCCACCAGTTTAGTGTAAAGAACAGAGATCTTAATATGCATACAATATGACCACACCTAATAGATGCTTAACAAGGGTGCCCATTATCGCTGTTACCCACTGTGCAGCCACAGTCTGGTTGACCGAGAGGCTGTGGGAAGGAGAAAATGGAGACAGAACTGGAAAATGGAGAACTGCCTTGCCCAAGGTCACATGGTGGTAAGAGGAAGCCAGGATTTGAGCCCACACAGTCAGACTCCAGGTCCACACTCTTCCTATCAGCCATTACTGCCACACCAGGGCCTCCATAGGGTAGGTGGGGACATGGGTGCCCTGAGGTTTCCCAGACCTCCTGGCAATGAGGGGAATTGGGAAGAGGTCCCAAGAGGGCAAGGGGGAGCATGGGCTAGAGGGAGTGTCTGTGACCTCATCCCCAGTCCCCTCTGCTTTGGCCAAGGCCATCTGTGGGTAAGGCATTCAGTGGGCGGGAGAGTCCCTCTGGGCTCAGACTTGGCTGGGCACTGTGGACATAGCCTGCCTAGGAGGGGCTCTGTCTGATGGGCTGTGGGCTCACCAGGGGCACAGCTGGTCAGCCAACGTTACCCTTTACCAAGTGCCCACTGCATACCCAGGAGGCTGGGGGAAGACCGTTTGGGCTTTGCTAAGACCTAGGAGATTCCCAATCTACCATCCGGCTGTGTCCATCTAGGCCAGGAGTTGCCTGGGGTTGGGGACTGCCTGGCGTGTGTCCCTCTCAGCAGTGCCCATTATGGCAGGGGCCTAGGGCGAGGCTTAGGGGACTCCTTGGGCTGGATGAGGATGTATAACTTTGGAAAGGATGGGAGAAATGCTACGAGATTCCCTAGTTGGGCTGGATGAGGGGTAGGGGGGGGAAAGCCTGAGTCCAGGTATCAGACGGAGGGCTGCCCAGATACGTTGGGACCTGGGGTGTCCACCTGGATCTGCTGTGACCTTGGGCATGTCACTGCGTTCCTTCCCATCCCAGGGGACAAAGGCTGAAAGAGGTCCCTAGGAAGAGCCACCGGAATACAACACAGGCAAAGTGGGAGTGACCAGCGAGCGGCCTTCAGCTTCCCCAGCCAACGCCCACGGCCCTGGCCTCTCCTCCTGGGATCCTCCCCGCGCCCGCTGGGTGACAGTGATGCTCCGCCCCGGGGCCCGCGCCCCACCCCGCCACCACCCCCCAACCCCAGTCTGAGCTGCCTCTCTCATCCAGAGGTGAACGCACTGCGGAGGCGGAGGGGCGTCGCCGGGCATCCCGGGGCCGCCCAGGCCACTGGCGCCCCTCCCGCAAGCCCCCGTGGCAGCTGGCGATGGGGTGGGGCGCGCTCTGGGCGCCGGTGGCGCGGTGCGGTGCTCCCCACGCGGTGCCCAGGCCGGTCGGGCTAATCCCGCAAGAAGAGGACAGCGGTGGGGGTTGGGGTGCGCGGGGCTGGGATTAGGGCCGGGCGAGTGGCGGGCGATCTTCCTGGGATCACAGGACAGAGAGCCTCCCTGCGCCCCCACTCTCGGCTCCGCTCCCCGGGCCGCGCCCCGCTCTCACCCGCAGCCCGCCCTCCCTCCGCCTCTCCTTCCTTCTTTCCCCCGGATTAATTAAGGACGCAGCAGCAGGAGGCTGAGTCCTGGCCGCGGGCCGGGGACGGGGCCGTGGCGCCGCCGGCAGGAGCGCTTGGGGATCCTCCAAGGTAGGAGAAACCTTTGTGGGGGGGCGGGCGCCGAGGCCCTTCTCGCCTTCTCCTCCCATCCCCATGGCCCCGCTCCTCCCCTTCAAGGTCTTACAGATTCTGGGTCCGGATTTTGGGTGCATTGGGAGGCACGTGACTTCTTTTATAATTCGGGCCGGGGCGAGGGGAGAGAAGGCCACACCCCCACCTGTGAGGAGGGGCTGGGAGCCGGTAGCTGTCCGTTGCGGAGGTGGGGGCATCCCAGGCGGGTCGCATGCGCCCGAGGCTGCTGCAGTTGGCGAATGAGGTCCGTCTGCTGCCCATGGCGGCGGGCGCCAGTGTGGGGGCAGAGGGGGCTGGGAAGGCCACAGTCTGCCCCCCCCCACCTCTGCCTCCCTCAGGCTGGGCCACCTCCTGACCCGGGCACCCCACGCACAGGCAGAGTCCAACACAGGAGTATTGCCCCAGCACGGTGGTTCCTGTTAGAGCCCTCAGGGTGGCGGTGGCCCCGAGCGGTGGCAGCTGAACCCCTGGTTGGGGAGAGGAGACTCAAAGGATGGCAGTAGGGGACACAAAACGTTAAGAGGAGCAAGTTGGTGTTGCCCCGTCTGTGAGTGGTCTCTGAGTTCCTGCAGTTGGGTTAGAGGCCTGTGGAGGGGCCAAAGGGTGCTTGATGCACACCCCCCAGCCTGAGACCCTTGGAATGATTGGTTTGACGTCTCTCCTGGGCCCCAAGCCAGGCCTGCAGCCAAGGAGCGGGATGGTGCCATGGCCTGGGCCCAGGGCGGGGGGGGCCCTGCAGCTAGGAGTTCTGCCCTCCTGGCAGTAATGGAGTAGGCGATCACTTGAGCTGCGCATGTCTGGCCCTGTGACCCAGCCTCCCGGGAGGAGATCCGGGGTAGAAGGCTCCTGTGACCTCATCATAGCCCCAGTGAAGCACCTCAGCATGCCAGCATCTCCCTCCCTGGCTCCTGGGGAAGCCCTGGCCTCAGATGGGAGGTCCCTGTGATGTGGGGTGTGGGGCTGCCCTGGGATTGCCCTGGGCCTGGTAGCAGGGTGAGGAGCAGACCCGTACAGCTTCTGGAGGAGTGGGCATTTGTGGGGCTTCCTCTTCCTGCTCCCAGAAGGAGGAAGGGGTGGGTGGAAGCTACTCTGACACCCTCAGGCCATCATCTCCTTCCGAGTGTTTGGCTGCCCCGTGGCTAGCGCTGCTCGTTCCTCAGCACTGGCCCAGGGCTTCGGGACTTGGGAGGTGCCTCGGAAGAGCCCACTTATTTCAGCAGCGTCATTCCCAAAGGGAAAGGACACTGGCATGGATTTATTTATTCGGAATAGGAGGTGGCTGTGGCTGGGAGGCTGCTGGCTGCTAGTGGGAAGAGGCTGGGCACAGGGCCTGCAGGGATGGGGGCAGTCAGGTGGTCATGATGAGCCGCCTAGTGTGGGTCCCAGGAGGGTGTGAGGTGGACTCTGACCTCCTCTGAACAGGGACTGTTGGACAAAGAGACAGGCTTGGCCTCAAGATGACAGAATGTTGGAACCCCTAACCTGGTTTTGGGATGTGCAGGGCTTAAGACCGCACCCCATTCTGCAACCTGCTCTGAGGGTGACCTAGAAAGTCACCATCTGACCCAGAGGACCCCAGTGGAGGAAACAATCAAGGATTGGAACTATGCAGCCGCTCATTGCCCGCTCATTTAAAACATGGGAGCTTGGGGCCAAAGGTTGCAAAACTTGGTCTTGAAGACAGCCTTGTAGGGTCGTGCTTAACCTACTTAAGAGGACTGTTCTTAGAGCTGCAGGAAGGGCCATTTATTTGCAATGTGCTAATCACAAATACTTTTTATCTGTTCATTTAAGGCAGTCTCCCAGAACCAGGCTGGCCGGACACAGTGACAGTTATCAGTGTTTGATGCTCAGATAGGCAGACTGATTCTAGGGGCCTCAGAGGCAGCTGTTCTTGCAGCCTGCCTTTCTCCAGAAACCAGGTTGTCCACAGTCTGTTGGCAGCCTGGTTGTCCGACACCCCAGGCGAAGGTCTCAGGGTGACATGGTGGGTGATGGCTTGGGGCATGCATGTGCTGAGCGTGACCTTGGAACCACACACCACATCTCCTGGTCCATCCTCATTCTGGCTTCTGGTTTATTTCCTCCGGCTCTCATCTGCTTCCTCAGTCAATCCTGGAAGCCTGCAGTTCTCCTGGAAGGCCTTTGCACATACTGTTCCCCTTACCTGGAAGGTTCTCCCCCACCTTCCCCTGCGGGGGATGAGGGGCTTCCTTTAATGGCTCTGCCTGGCTGGGTTTGGGGTAGGGGTTGAAGAACTTGCCTCCTTGCTCTCCTCTTTCAGGACCTAGCTGGCTGTCTTATCCTTGGGCTGGAAGCCTTCTCCATCCTCAGGGTGGCCAACATGATAGCTCTGTGTCCCCATGACACCCTGTCCTTTTATGTCCCAACATTGGACTCCCTCAGAAGTTACATGTCTTCCCAGTTACACAAGGGACAGGGCAGGAACAGAGCCTTGCTTTTGAGTCCCTGGTGCCCCAGGGCTGATACCCAATACTCACTGCATGGCTACATCAGGGAAGGAATGGATAAATGAAGTTCTGCTTAAGAACCCTGGCCCACATTGGGAAGCAGACTCTCTGCTATTCCTCAGTTGGCATCTCTGGGGCATGTCCCCCACAATGGTAGGAATCCCAGGGTTTTTCCCTGAGCCTCCTGCTCTCCATTTCCCCGGGGCTTCCTCTCCCCATCACTGCAGACCGTGTCTTCCCCCATACCTGAGCCAGGGGTTTTGCTCCCTGAATGTCATCCATCCTGCTTCCTTCAGCCCTCAGAATCTTGGCCATTTAGAGGCATAACTTTCATAGCACAGCCAAGTTCTCCGGGACAAGCCAGGAGGGTGTGCTCAGCTCCATAGGTCTGTGGAAGCCTCAAGGGGCCCCCAGAAGCAAGACCTGCAGGGTTGATTGACAAACTCTGGGGAGCAGTGCAGCCCCCAGGACCCAGGACTAGGGACCTTCTGGGAGGACATGGCGCCCAGGAGACGGTAACCCTGAAGGAACCTGGAAGGGAATTCCTAGTGGGAATTAATAAGCAGGACAGAGTGGTGGAAAGGATTGGTTTATGTGGGAGCCCTGGAGGAGACAAACCTTAAGACGGTGAGATGCGCCCCCTTTGGTGGCAGTGTAACACTGGGGACTTCTGTGTGTAGGTGTTGCGTATCCATATGGGTCCCCAGGGGAGCCAGCCCCTTACTGGGAGCCCTGTTCCCTCATTTGCAGCAATATCTGGCTGGCTGGGACCCTTTGCCATCCTGATGCTCACCCCTGTAGATACGTGTCATTTCAGTCTCAGCGCCCTGGGTTATGGCTGATGATAGCAAAGGGGTCACAGCCGGCGAGAGCGTAGTGCAAGAGCCTGAGCCCTTGTTCACTCTGGGGCCAGTTAGATTTGCTGAAGGAGCTGCGTGAGGCTGTACCTTGTCCATACACAGGCTTGGGGTGACTGGACGGGGTGTCTCAGGCAGGGAGCAGAACTCTCGTTCCAAACACCCTCTTGGTTTGGAGCTAGGCCAGGCCAGCCAGAGCTACTTGTGTGCCAACCTGCCTCCCTCCCTTCAGGACCACCTGCCCTGGGTTGCCAGATTTGCATAATAAAAACAGAGCTACCCAGTTAGCTTTGGATTTCCGATAAACAACGAATAGTGCAGGATTGGGGACATGACTTACACTAAAAACTTTTTTTTTGTTTATCTGAAATTCAGACTGAATGAGGGTCTTGCATTTTATTTGGCAACCCTATAACTGTTGGGGGCTGGGGAAGGGCTCAGGGTGTGGCTGGAACCTGGAGTTGGACTCGGGGCCTCAGCTTGACTTTCCTGGGGTGCCCTGGAGTGAGTTCGGATCAACGCTGATTCTAATTTCCTTGGTCAGGCTTTCTCTAGTTTATGGTGGAAGCATCCATATTTCCTATAGGACTGGCAGGTGTGGGGGGCTCAGGGATCCCCAGCTTGGGAAGCCCAGGTTTTCAGGGTCTTCTGTGCTATTGTGGAGAATATGGTGCATTCAGAGGTGTTGGGAAGAGGAAGAGAGGGTAAGTTGCCAGGGCATCTTTTCAGAAACCAAATTGGGATTTGCAGTTAAAATTTGCAGAGCCAGGCTTGAGGCCTGGGAGGTCATTTCTCTGATTATCCCCTTCAAGCCTCAGAGATCCTGCTCATGGGTCCCCTGGTAAGGGAGGGTCCTCCCTGGTCTGGGTCCATTTTGAAGGGCTGCTCCCTTGGAGGGGCGCCAGGTGAGAGACACCATGGTTTCTGGTAATAGCAAACCCCCTGCCGTGCTGTCATACAAGGCAGGAGCCCCGGCCCCTGTGCGGTGCTGAGGCCCCTGGAATGGAGGGGGGCTGTGGCCAGGCAGGGGCAGGGGCTTGTTACCCATGTTCTCTCCCTCTGAGTCTGGACCATGTGCTCATATGTAAAATGGACATGCTACCGCTTGTCTTCCTAGAGCTTCAGGGTGGCACTATGGTTCCTGGGGGGTGTGGTTACTCCACTGCGTGGGTATGTGGGTCACAGCAGTGCAGGTCTGGGGTGGAGGCAGGGTGGGAAACCGGAGGTAAGAGGTCCTGGCTTGAGGGCTTGAGGTCCTAGGCAGCTTGCAGATGCCCAGCTGGCCTGTGTAGTTGGGGAGGGAGAGCACGCTGTGAGCTGGGGACAGCTGGGACCTTGTCCCTTCTGGGCCCACTGCCAGAGGAGACCCTTCATACTGCTGCTCTCCTGGGAGCTTGGGCAGGGCCAGGCCTGTTTGCTGATGGGGTCCAACGGGGTATGAAGCTTCATTTTCTGGCAGAACTACCACAAGGGGGGTATGTATCTGTATTTCCTTCAGCCAGCAAGTGAGAAACATACTGCGGCGCCCTGTCTGCAGGGTCTCAGGTCCTGGTAGCCAGCCCCAGGCTGGCACATAGGAGGGGCTCACCCCACAAGATATTAGATGTGTTGTGGAGGGGTGAGGGATCTGTAATGAAATGCCCAGGTTTTCAGTATGCCGGCGAAGGGGCTTGACAAGTGCATGCATTTCACATAGCCTGGCCCCGCAAGACTTCAAATATTTTACAACCCCCGAAAGTTCCCTCAGCCTATTTGCAACCAGCCCTCTCCTCTCATCTGCTTCTGACAACCACGGGTGAGTTTGTGTCTCTATAGTTTTGCATCTGCCAGAGTGTCACACAAATGTGCTCACACAGTATGCAGCCTGGGTCCGGCTTCCCGTACTGGGCATCACACGTCTCCCCACGTTGCTGTATCGGGAGCTGGTTCCCTTGGGGGGCTGAGCAGTATTCCATTGTATGGACGCATCACGGAGTTGCCCCCACTCGCCTGGGGGTGGAGATCAAGCCCCCCCACCCTTGCCAGCCACCCCGAGGATGGTGTCTTTTCCCCATTTTCACAAAGGCCCTGCCTCCCCCCACGGCTGCCACCCCCACCAAGAGCTGACCCTGAGCCAGGAGAGCTGCACACCTCTATCTGCAGAGCTGGAATTTCATCCTCCGTTTCTGGGGACTCACACACGCAGCGGGGCCCCGACAAAATGGCCCCTGCCTGCGGCCGCCCTGGGCCTCCGGTCCCTGCTGTGCAGATGGGCTCCAGAGCAATTGGTGTGCCAGGGCCCGCTCGACTCGGGTGGCTCAGCCTGGGAGCTGCTGGGTCCTGGGCCCTCCTGCTCCTCTCTGTGTGACTCCCCTGGGAATCTGGGGTCCTTGGCAGTGTGTCCCTGGTCTCCACGCATGCAGATTTCTAGCCGGGGGGTAGAAATCCTGTGTTCTCCTGAAACCAGGGCAGGGCTTCCTCTGGGAGGAGGGAAGGAGGGCAGTGAGGCCAGCGTTGCAGTCAGGAGCATCATTTTTTGTCACACAGGATGGGGTGGCGTGACCTCGGGACCCTGATTTCATGTCTCTGAGCTTCCGTCTGGTCATCTGAACGGGACCACAGAGCACCTGTGTGCAGGGCCAATGTGAGACTCAGCCAGGGATCCACAGCCGGTGGGCTTCCACAGAGCCTGGGGGCCCCGGGCCTGTTAAGGGGGAGGTGGGGCCATTTGGGCCTCCAGGCGCCTGCACCCACTGGGAGCCAGTCAGGGCGACTTTTACCTGAGTCACCTCTTCGGGCTCTCATTACAATGCTGGCTGGTGAGAGCGTTTGCGACCCCCCTTTGCCTGTAGTTGATTCCGAAAGAGCAGCAGCCCTTCTGATCGTTTGCGTGGGCAGCACTGAGATTTCAGCTGGTGACGGAAGCTTCTAGGCAGACCCGCTGCAGCCCTGCCACCCGCCTGGCTGGCTAAGCCTCAGTTTGACCGTCTGTACAGTGGAGGACGCAGTACCCTACGGGGCTGCCAGGCTGCCCTGTGCGGGGGCCCCAGCAAGGGCCTGTCACTCTCCCGGGGCCCGTGGGCTCCTCAGGAGAGCTCCTGCGGAGATGATGTGGCCTGTGTGGGTATCTGGAGAGATCTGGGGGCTTTAACTTTGGTGTTTGCGAGGAAGGGATTTCCTTTCCCAGTGAGCTGTGCTGCCCCCAGCACCAGCCTCCTCCCCATACAGTGTCTTCAGAGGCAGGGCCCCTCGGTCCCCCCCACGGGCTGTACTGGGGGGAAGCCTAGAAGGAATGTGGTAGGGAGGCCTCATGCAGAAAGGCCCTGGGGGCTCATAGGTGGCTCCCCGGAGTGGGTAGGACCCCTGCCTGCCCACCCGTCCAGCACCAGGGGTGTCAGGTACAAACTCGCTGAGTGAATGGAAGCAAGTTGGGTGTCAGGGCCTTTGAAATGGTGTCTGGAAGGTGGGGAGCTTTCTCTCCTCTTGGGTACCAGCTGTCCCATCCTCACCTGTTGCTGCATCTGCTGGTCTGGCTGTGGCCCAGAGGCACCCAGAGGGTGGTGGGTGATGTTCGGGTGGGCATGTGCCTCCCTGGGCAGGGTGCAGCCCCACTTTGGGGGTTTCCCTTTGGTGAAGGGCAGCTGGTGTGCGTGAAGAGCGCACAAGTGTGGAGCCTCAGAACAGTTCGTCCCGTGCGCTATTTATACACACCGTTTGGTGCGTGGGCGTGTGTGTGTGCCTGTGCACGCATGTTATGTGTGGCATTCTTGAGGCTGCCCCTGTGACTCAGCCAGAGAACATCACACTGAGCGGAGTCTGGCCCCCAGCCTGGGAAGAGTGCTGCCCAGTGAACAGAGCCCCCCGGCCCCAGGAGAGAGCAAAGCCTAGTCCTCTGTGAGGCGTGCGTTTGGCGCCAGGTCACAGACACCTGACCACAGAGGCTTAAGCAAAGAGGGGTTTATTTATTCCTACAAGAAAAAGCCTGCTGGTTGGCAGCGGGAAGCTGGGGCTCAGCAATGCCCTTAGGGACTTGGATCTTTCCCTCCCTGGGTACGTTTGCTTTTAGGTTTATTTTTAAAATTATTTTCTTTAAAGTATATTTTCATGTGTTCAAAAAATTGTGCAGTATTCACCACTATCTAGTTTCAGAGCATTTCAAAACGAAAATCCCCTAGGAAGTAGTCACATATCCCATTCCCACCCCCCAATTCCCTGGCAAGCATAGTTTTACTTTCCATCTACAGATTTGCCTATTCTGGACATTTCATTCAAATGGAATCATATAACGTGTCTTTTCTGTCTGGTTTCTTTGACTTAGAAACATGTGTTTTCAAGGGTCATCTCTGTTGATGTGTAGGTCAGAATTTTATTCCTTTTTATGGCCAAATAATATTCCATTGTAGGGATATACAACCTTTTGTTTATTTCTTCATGAGTTAGTGGAAATTTAGGTTCTTTCTACTTCTAGGCTACTTACTGGCAATGCTACTGTCTACAAGTGTGTGTGTGAACTGTGTGATCAGCTCTCCTGGATGAATACCTAGGAGTGGGACTGCTGGGTCATAATGGCAATTCCATGTTTAATATTTTGAGGAACTGCCAGACTGCTTTCCAAAGTGGATGCACTGTTTTATATTTCCACCAGCCCTGGGGTGAGGATTCCAGTTTTCCCGCATCCTTGTCAGCACTTGGTTTCGTCCATCTTTTCTGTTATAGCCATCCTTGTAGGCTATCGGCGAAGCATTATCTCATATGATCTTGATTTAGCTTATTGGATTTTGTCTTCATGCTGTGCCTCATGGTCACAGGTGACTACATCCCCTCCAGCCCTTACACCATTGTCCAAATGAAGAGAAGGAGTTAGGGCACTAACATCTACTCTCAAAGCCTTGCCTTCATGAACACTCTCCTCAGGGACTTCTCCAGTATCAGACAGGTCAGGCCTATATCATACAGTATTCCCTAATTGCAGGGAGCCAGGAAGATGACACCTCAGTCTTCCACCCTTCCTGCCACCTTCTTCGGGCATCCTTCTAACCCAACCCCATTCCTGAGCCTCCCAGATGGGGTATGCCATGTGCTTTTGAGACATGAACTGTTAGAGCTGGAAGGGACCTCAGAATGAAGGTCCCTGTGTTGTGGGGTGACTAACCATCCTGGTTTGCCTGGAACTAGAGGGTCTCCCAGGACAGCGAGCTTCATTTACTAAACCCAAGAGGGTTCCAGGCAAACCAGATGGGTTGGTCACCCTGGCTGTGCATCAGCTGCACATTCGATGGGCTGGTCCTTCTGTTCCCTGCATCCCAGCAGGCGTGAGAAGGACAATCCTCCAGCCACTCGTCAGTAGGAAAGGACCAGGCTTAAGGACAAGTCCCTTTCCTGTTTCCAGGATGGAGTGTTGTTAGCCGGGAAGGCGACTTGCACAGACACTCACCCCAGATGTCCTGACAAGCGTCCCAGAGTGCCGATGCTGGGTACTGGGATGCACTGGTGGGGGGCCTGTCCAGGACACCTGACTGACCAAGCAACATCTGTGACTTTAAATATGTCCAGAGTCACAGCCTTCCACATAGTTTTTATTTTTATTTTTTTGTATTTTATTTTCTTTTTTATATCATTAATGTACAATCACATGAGCAACATTATGGTTACTCGACTTCCCCATAATCATGTCCCCACCACACACCCCATTACAGTCACTGTCCATCAGCATGGTAAGATGCTGTAGAAGCACTACCTGTCTTCTCTGTGTTATACTGCCTTCCCTGTGCCCCACCCCCCTACATTATGTGTACTAATCGTATGGCCCCTTTCCCCCCTTATCTCTCCCTTCCCACCCATCCTCCCCAGTCCCTTTCCCTTTGGTAACTGTTAGTCCATTCTTGGGTTCTGTGAGTCTGCTGCTATTTTGTTCCTTCAGATTTTTCTTTGTTTTATACTCCACAGAGGAGTGAAACCATTTGATACTTGTCTTTCTCCACCTGGCTCATTTCACTGAGCATAATACCTCTAGCTCCATCCATGTTGTTGCAAATGGTAGGATTTGTTTTCTTCTTATGGCTGAATAATATTCCTTGGTGGATATGTACCACCTTTTCTTTATCCATTCATCTACTGATGGACACTTAGGTTGCTTCCATTTCTTGGATATTGTAAATAGTGCTGTGATAAACGTAGGGGTACATATGTCTTTTTCAAACTGGGCTACTGTATTCTTGGGTAAATTCCTAGGAGTGGATTTCCTGGGTCAAATGGTATTTCTATTTTGAGTTTTTTGAGGAACATCCATACTGCTTTCCACAATGGTTGAACTAGTTTACATTCCCACCAGCAGTGTAGGAGGGTTGCCCTTTCTCCACATCCTCACCAACATTTGCTGTTGTTTGTCTTTTGAATGATGGCCATCCTAACTGGTGTGAGGTGATGTCTCATTGTGATTTTAATTTGCATTTCTCTGATGATTAGTGATGTGGAGCATCTTTTCATGTGCCTGTTGGCCATCTGAATTTCTTCTTTGGAAAAGTGTCTGTTCAGCTCCTCTGCCATTTTTTAATTGGACTATTTGCTTTTAGTTGTTGAGGTTTGTGAGCTCTCTGAATATTTTGGATGTCAACCCGATATCAGATATGTTATTTATGAATATATTCTCCCATACTGTAGGATGTCTTTTAGTTCTACTGATGGTGTCCTTTGTGTATAGAAGCTTTTTAATTTGATATAGTCCCACTCATCCATTCTTGCTTTGGTTTCCCTTGCCCATGGAGATATGTTCATGAAGAAGTTGCTTATGTTTATATTTAAGAGAGTTTTGCCTATATTTTCTTCTAAGAGTTTTATGGTTTCCTGACAAACATTCAGATCTTTGATACATTTTGAGTTTACTTTTGTGTATGGAGTTAGACAGTAATCTAGTTTAATTGTCTTGCATGTGGCTGTCCAGTTTTGCCAACACCAGCTGTTGAAGGGGCTGTTGTCATTTCCCCATTGTATATCTGTGGCTCCTTTATATTATATTAATTGGCCATATATGCTTGGGTTAATATCTGGGCTCTCTATTTTGTTCCACGGGTCTGTGGGTCTGTACTTGTGCCTATACTAAATTGTCTTGATTGCTGTGGCTTTGTAGTATAGCTTGAAGTTGGGAAGCGAGATTCCCCTGCTTTATTCTTCCTTCTCAGGTTTGCTTTGGCTCTTACGGGTCTTTTGTGGTTCCATGTGAATTTTAGAACTATTTCTTCCACTTCGTTGAAGAATGCTGTCAGTATTTTGATAGGGATTGCATTGAATCTGTAGATTGCTTTAAGCAGGATGGCTATTTTGATAATATTAATTCTTCCTACCCAAGAGCATGGAATGAATTTACATTTGCTAGTGTCCTCTTTAATTTATCTTATGAGTTCCTTGTAGTTTTCAGGTTATAGGTCATGACCTTCCTTGGTTAGGTTTATTCCAAGGTATTTTATTCTTTTTGATGCAACTGTGAATGGAATTGTTTTCCTGATTTCTATTTCTGCTAGTTCATCGTTAGTGTATAGGAATGTAACCTATTTTTGTCTATTATTTTTGTATCCCACAACTTTGCTGAATTCAGATATTACTTCTAGTAGTTTTGGAGTGGATTCTTTAGAGTTTTTTATGTACAATATCATGTCATCTGCAAACAGGGACAGTTTAACTTCTTTCTTGCCAATCTAGATGCCTTTTATTTCTCTCTGTTGTCTATTGCCATGGGTAGAACCACCAGTACTGTGTTGAATAGAGTGGGATGAGTGGGCATCCTTGTCTTGTTCCCAATCGTAAAGGAAAAGTTTTCAGCTTCTCTCTGTTAAGTATAATGTTGGCTGTGGGTTTCTCATATATGGCCTTTATCATGTTGAGGTACTTGCCCTCTATACCCGTTTTGTTTAGAGTTTTTATCATGAATGGATTTTGAATTTTGTCGAATGTTTCTTTAGCATCTACGGAGGTGATCATGTGGTTTTGTCCTTCTTTTTGTTGATGTGGTTGATGATTTTGATGGATTTTCGAATGTTGTACCATCCTTGCATCCCTGTGGTGAATCCTACTTGATCATGATGGATGATATTTTGATGTGTTTTTGAAGTCGGTTTGCTATTATTTTGTTCAGTATTTTTGCATCTATGTTCATCAGGGATATTGGTCTGTAATTTTCTTTTTTTGTGGTGTCTCTGCCTGGTTTTGGTATTAGAGGGATTGTGGCCTCATAGAATGAGTTTGGAAGTCTTCCCTCTTCTTCTACTTTTTGGAAAACTTTACGAAGGATGGGTATTAGGTATTCACTAAGTTGGGTAAATTCAGCGGTAAAGCCATCTATCTGGTACAGGGGTTTTGTTCTCAGGTAGTTTTTTGATTACCAAATCAATTTTGTTGCTGGTAATTGGTCTGTTCAGATTTTCTGTTTCTGGGTCAGCCTTGGAAGGTTGTATTTTTCTAGAAAGCTGTCCATTTCCTCTAGGTTATCCAGTTTGTTTGCATATAATTTTTCCTAGTGTTCTCTAATAATTCTTTGTATTTCTGTGGTGTCCGTAGAGATTTTTCCTTTCTCATTTCTGATTCTGTTTATGTGAGTAGACTCTCTTTTTTTCTTGATAAGTCTGGCTGGGTGGTTATCTATTCTGTTTATTTTCTCGAAGAACCAGTTCCTGCTTTCATTGATTCTTTCTGTTGTTTTATTCTTCTCAATTTTATTTATTTCTGCTCTAATTTTTATTATGTCCCTCCTTCTACTGACTTTGGGCCTCATTTGTTCTTCTTTTTCTAGTTTCGTTAATTGTGAGTTTAGACTGTTCATTTGGGATTGTTCTTCTTTCCTGAGGCTTGTATTGCAATATACTTTCCTCTTAGCATTGCTTTCACTGCATCCCACAGATTTTGTGGTGTTGAATTGTGGTTGTCATTTGTCTCGATATATTGCTTGATCTCTGTTTTTATTTGGTCATTGATCCATTGGTTACTTAGGAGCATGTTGTGAAGCCTCCATGTGTTAGTAGGATTTTTTCATTTTCTTTGCATATTTCGTTTCATACCTTTGTGGTCTGAGAAAATGATTGGTACAACTTGAACTTTTTGAATTTACTGAGGCTCTTTTTGTGGCCTAGGATATGATCTATTCTTGAAAATGTTCCATGTGTACTTGAGAAGAATGTTTATTCTGCTGTTTTTGGGTGTAGAGTTCTGTAGATGTCTGTAAGGTCCATCTGTTCTAATGTGTGTTCAGTGCTTCTGTCTCCTTACTTATTTTCTGTCCTTTTGATCTGTCCTTTGGATGAGTGGAGTGTTGAAGTCTCCTAGAATGAGTACATTGCATTCTATTTCCCCTTTTAATTCTATTAGTATTTGTTTCACATATGTAGGTGTTCTGTGTTCGGTGCATAGATATTTATAATGGTTATATCTTCTTGGTGGATTGACCCCTTTATCATTATGTGACGCCCTTCTTTGTCTCTGGTGAATTTCTCTGTTTTGAAGTCTATTTTGTCTGATACAAGTACAGCAACACCTACTTTTTTCTCCCTATTAGTTGCATGAAATATCTTTTTCCATCCCTTTACTTTTGGTCTGTGTATGTCTTTGGGTTTAAAGTGAGTCTCTTTTAGGCAGCATGTAGATGTGTCTTGTTTTTTTATCCATTCAGTGACTCTGTGTGTTTTGATTGGTGCATTCAGACCATTTATATTTAGGGTGCTTATCGATAGGTATGTACTTATTGCCTTGGAAGCTTTAGAATCGTAGTTACCAAATGTTCTAGGGTAACTTCCTTAGTATCTAAGAATCTAACTTAACACACTTAATATGCTATTGCAAACACAGTCTAAAGTTCCTTTTTTCCTCCTCCTTTTTCTTCCTCTACCATTCTTTATATATTAGGTATCATATTCTGTACTCTTTGTCTATCCCTTGATTGACTGTGGGGATAGTTGATTTAATTTTGCAGTTGCTTAGTAATTAACTGTTCTACTTTCTTTACTGTGGTTTTATTACATCTGATGACAACTATTAAACCTTAGGAACACTTTCATCTATAGCAGTCCCTCCAAAATACACTGTAGAGATGGTTTGTGGGAGATAAATTCTTTCAGCTTTTGCTTATCTGGAAATTGTTTAATCCCATCTTCAAATTTAAATGATAACCTTCCTGGATAAAGTATTCTTGGTTCAAGGCCCTTCTGCTTCATGCATTAAATACATCATGCCACTCCCTTCTGGCCTGTAAGGTTTCTGCTGAGAAGTCTGGTGATTGCCTGATGGGCTTTCCTTTGTATTTGATCTTATTTCTCTCTCTGGCTGCTTTTAATAGTCTGTCCTTATCCTTAATCTTTGCCATTTTAATTACTATATGTCTTGGTGTTGTCTTCCTTGGGTCCCTTGTTTTGGGAGATCTGCACACCTCCATGGCCTGAGAGACTATCTCCTTCCCCAGATTGGGGAAGTTTCCGCAATTACCTCCTCAAAGACACTTTCTATCCCTTTTTCTCTCTCTTCTTCCTCTTCTGGTACCACTCTAATGTGAATATTTTTCCATTTGGATTGGTCACACAGTTCTCTCAATATTCTTTCATTCTCAGAGATTCTTTTTTCTCTCTGTGTCTCTGCTTCTTTGTATTCCTCTTCTCTAATTTCTATTTGATTTATCGTTTCCCCCACCATAGCTAATCTGCTTTTAAAACTTTCCATTGTACGTTTCATTTCTGATACTGTGTTCTGTAGTGATTGGATCTCTAAAAAGAATTCCTCCCTGAGTTCTTGAATATTTTTCTGTACCTCCAAGTGCACGTTAATGATTTTTATTTTGAAATCCCTTTCAGGAAGCTTCATGAGGTTTATTTCATTTGAATCTTTCTCAGGGGTGTATTCGTATTAATAATTTTACTTTCAGCCAGGTTCCTTTGGCATTTCATAGTTGTATATGGGGCCCTCTAGGGCCCCAAAGCTCTACTCCCTGGAGCTGCTCAGCCCCTGGAGCAGTGTCAGGGGTCCCAGGGTAGTGGTATGGGTGCCTGGGGGGAGGAAAGAGCTGTTTCCTGCTTCCAGGCTGCTGTGCCTGTGTCCACTGCCAGAACCAGTGGGCCGAGCACACAGGTATAAGCCTCTGTGTTTTGTGTTTGTAGTTGCTGTAGACAGGTCTTCCCTCTGGCTGGCCTAAAGCCAGGGTAGGGTTTGCTGGTTTGCAAGCCAGGTGGGGCTGACTGGGAGAAAGGCGCAGTATGCTGCCTATCATGCAAGGGGTCCTTGGAGCTGTGTAGACAGCCAGGGAGCTGGAGTTCCTGAACATCATGAAAGTTGCAAACCTGCTTGGCAGAATACACCTGGACAATTTTGTCTACCTGTCCTTACTCCTGAGCAGCAACCTCTGTGCAGTCCTTGCCCCTTTAGCAGCCCTCTTGCTGTTAGGAAGTCTCTCAGACTGCCCACCTTTCCTTTGTCCAAGAGCAGCCAGAGATGGATCCCTGCTTTCCACAACAGCTGGAATCTCATTCTCTCCAGGAATTCTGCCTGTCTTAGATTTCCAACCCCCTATTCACGAGAGTACCATGCACACACCATGAAATGTAGGTTTGTGCTCCCAGAGCAGATCTCTAGAGTTAGGTATTCAGCAGTCCCAGACCTCCACTCCCTCCCTGCTCTGTTTATCTTCCTACCCAAAGAGAGCTGGTTTGGGGGAAGGGCTTGGGTCCTGCTGGGTCACTACTTTGGTATGTTACCTTGTTCCATGAGGTTTATTCTTTTCTCCAGGTGTATGCAGTTTGGCGCAGTCCACTTTTCTGTTGCCTTTTCAGGATCAGTTTTATTAGTTATATTTTCATATTATATGCAGTTTTAGGAATAAGACTCTGTCTCACTTAGCCTCACCAGTGGAACCGTTGAAGTACAGAAAGGTATTAATCAGGCTTCTGCTCTGCCACATCCTGCCTCCCATCCTGCAAAAAGCCTGAGGCTCTGCTTCCTCCAGGAGAGGGCAATGGCCTCCAGGGCTGTGCCTCCCTCCCTGCAGGCTGAAGCCAGAGATCTGCTGCAGTCAGTTTGCTTTATGGAACAGGTCTGAGGGTCTTCGCAGCAGGAGCTTAAGTCTACATCCAGGTAAGGGTTCTGGGTGGGGGCAAGGGATGTAGGCTACTTCTTGCCAATGTGCTTATCTTTATGCTTTAGGCCTGCATATTGTGGGGGCTCCTGGGTTTCTGGATCCTGTACCAATGGAAAAGGACCTCATCATGGTGGCTACTACCAGAAACTGCTTCTCTCAGTGCCCTGACCTGTGGAGGGCCAGGCCAACAGACCACTGGGTGCTTCAACACAGCTTCCCAGGCTGAGTTCCTTAGGAGGCAGGAGGCCCAGGAAGGTATTTTTACCTGTCTTTTCCATGGTTTGCAAAACGTTCTGCCAGAAAGAGCTCCTCTCTGAGCTCTGCTGTCTATCTGCAAACCTCGGCTGCACCTGATTGCCAGCCAGGTCACATCTTTCTTGTGCTTATGAGCCTGTCCTTTCCCTGTTAGGCAGGAAAATAGATATGAGTGGGATGGAAAGAGAATAAGGCCAAGAAAAGGCCCACTAAATAAGACCCAGAGTTAATCAGTTAAAGCTCAAAAAGCCAGGAGCAACTTGGCCTGGAATGTTTGAATATTCCCCAGAGAAAGGAGGGCACCTCAGCCTAGCCCATGGCTTTCTTGTGTTAATCATGCAGGCCCGGCTTAATTTTTAAACTTTCCCTATGTGCTGTTTTTTCTCTCCTTTGGCCCTAATCAAGCAGTTTGCAATGTGGGCAATTAATAATGGCAAGCAAGCCCAGCATAAACAACATAGTGACAGGCAGGAAGGATTAGATCTTAAAAATAAGATTGTGTTTTAATACCCAGGAAGATAAAAAGTAACACTTCACTTACTTTTTAACAAACAGACAGTAACTCAGCCCACGTTGGGTGCTGGGCAGGCAGTCCTGTTTGATCTGCTCCCAGAACAAGAAACACCTGGCTCCAGGGAGAAACCAGAGCAGGAAGTTCCTTGTGTTAAGTTAGTTCTAAGTATTCAAAGACCACCTAACAGGTCTGCACCCCCAGCCCTTAGTCACATTCCTGAAAAATACTTAAAAGCATAACCCCCAATCTTTCAGGTGCTCCTCTCCCTGAGATCACACATACATTCTAAGTGTGTAACCTTTTCACTTTAAACTCTCTGTTTTCAACCTTTCATGGTGCTGCCCTCTCTCTGAGGTCACCTGCACTTTTTCTCTAAGTAACTTTAAATAAAACTTTTCCTCTGTTTCAGTACTGTGTCTCTCTACCTTTCAATTCTTTGTTGCAGTGGGGACAAGGCCAAGGAAAATACACAACACTCCCCCAACCACCAACCCCGTCTTCAAGGAATATGCAGGTCACCCTGACTGCAGAGACATGCAGCTTACCAAAGGTTCCAGCTCCCACAGAGCCCAGGGCAGGTGCTGAGGGTGCCCAAAAGGAGAGGCTGCTGCCCGATGCACCCACCCCAGGGGCAGGGGTGTTCTCAGTAAAGGTGGGTGTGGATGTGCCTGGAATGGAGAGATCACAAAGAACTGTGATAACTAGGCCCACAAGCAGGTGTCAAAGCAGATGGTAATGAACTGGGGGGAGTTCTGCTTGCAAGTGCATCCCCACAGGATCCCTTACCCGCACCAGTGTCAGGCTCACCCCTCAGTAAGGAAGCCCACGTGGTGACTGGGTCCTCACCCTAGGGCTCCAGGGGAGCCTGCTCCTCCCCGCCAGCTGCAGCAGAGCACAAGCCCCTGAGCTGGATTTTGGCCTCCTGAGGAGTAGAACTTTTCACTCCCTTGGCCCCCAAAGCAAAGCTGAGGGGGACACAGAGTGGATCTCCCTTCTCTCTGGACTAATGTTATGTGCCCTCCCCATTTGCCTGCCCCCTCTCCTCTACTTCTCCAAAGACTCACCCCACAGTCAGCCCCATCCTGCCATGGGCCCACATGAACTCATTCTCCTGCCCATGCTTGCCCTCACAGAGCCCACCACCCAGCACAGGGCTGTCCTCCCCAGCCACTCTCCAGGAAGACCCTCTCACAGGGATTTGTGTCTGTCTCAGACTGAGGTGTGGTGGGTGCCCCTGAGGTGCTGGCCTCGCACACCATCTTCTCCCCTTCCTGACCTTGGGGGATCCCACCTTATTGCAACCTTATGCTCTGGCCCAGATCTCGGCTGTGACCCCAGGGCCGGCCCTTCTCCCAGTGCCCCGCTTTGGACCCTCTGCCTCATCGAGACCTGTGGTCAGTCCCCTGCCCCTCCTGCTCCTTGTGCCATTGAACCAGGCTGGGTTTACTCTCTATCCACTTATTTTAGTTCGACACCTCAGAACGGAATGCTGCTGGGGAGACACACAAAACTGCACTGATCGGCCTTGCTTCAAATTCCTACCCACAATTTCCCAGGCTTCGGAACTGCCTGGCAAATGTCGTTTTGCCCCCTCTCCAAAATGACCCCTGAAGGGGGCCCTCTTTGATGCACCTCTTCCCCGAAACCACTCCAAAGAGCTCTATATTCAGTGAAGGAAATTGAAGCTATCAGAGTCAGAACCCCTTATCATCCATCTTCCACACGGCAAATAAAATCACTTCCTTCTGCTTGAGATTCTACAGTGACTTCCCTTAGTACTTTAACAAAAACATTTTAAAAGGCCATGAATGATCTTCCCTTCGGCCTGTCTCTTAATGTCATTTTATACCCCTTTCCTTTTTAAACCTCTAGCCACACCCTGCTCTTCTCTGCTCAGGAACACATCAGGCTTTTCTCTGCCTTCGGGCCTTTGTTCCTGTGCCTGCCACGCCCTCACCCTCAGCCGCCATCCCTACTCCCAACTCTGGGACTTTGGCCATGGCCTCAGTGTGCTCTTGTCTCAGAAAGGCTGCCGCTGACTGCCTAAGTAGCTCCTGCAGTCATGAGTGACACTGCTCCCCGACACTGCTTACAGATAACACCTGTGATCACGCCTGTCTCTTCACCACAATGTACATCTCTGAGAGCAGAGACTGTGTGAGCACTTAAAACAGCGCCTGGCCCTGCAGACCGAGCCCATTCCAAATATGACCTGCAAACACAGATGTGTTCTGAGGCACGCTGGCCACATGCAAGACAATGGTTGGGGGTTTCAACCCATGAAATCCTGACCACACAGCACTGCCAAAGGCTGGCTGGGTGCTGGTGGGGGTGCCAAAGACAAACGTTGCAGGTTTCAACCCATGAAATCCTGACCACGCAGCTCTGACGAAGGCTGGCTGGGTTGGGATCAGTGGTGGAGCTGCATGTTGGCCCAGGGCTTCTGGACATCCACCGGGAAAGGGGCTGCTGAGGCAGGGGGCCAGTGCAGGCTGGCTTGGGGCAACAGGCACAGAGGTCGTGAGGGCACCACCGACACCAACGAAACTGGTGTTGCTGCTGCCAGCAGCTGTCTGGCCGGTGCTGGGAAGGGACTGGCCGAAGGGGATGGTGGGGCCTGGGCTGCACCCTGGCGGAGAAGAGCCTCGAGGGCCCCAGTGGCGAGGTCCACTCATGCGCCAACAGGCCACAGTGGCCGCCCCTCCAGCAGATTCTGGGAAGAAGAACAGAAAAAGTGAATTCTGGTTCTTCAAATGTGATGGTGTTCGGTGCTCTAGAAGCCTTGGTGGGCCAGGGATTCACGAGTCAGCCAATGTGACTAATCCCTCCACAGGTGCTTAAAGTATGCATTCCCCCAAATCACAGGGAGGGCTCCTTTTTTCTACCCTTCACGGATCATAAGACAGAGAGCAGGGGATGAAACTTGGCCCAGCAGGGGGTTAAATGTGTGGCCACTAAGGAAAAGCCACTCCTCTAAACCCAAGCCCAGCTCAGAGCAGCTAAGGGATGGGGCTGCAGACCACCAGCCATCTGGTGAGCAGAATGAGACGGCCTGCTCCAGCTCCAAGGGTGGCCACCCCTTCCCTGCCACCTGCTACTGAGGAGAGTGTCCTGATGCCACCGGGCTCCCCCAGCTCCAGGGTGCTCAGCCAGAGCAGGCTCAAACTTTTTAGTGACTGACTGGCATGCTGCTTTCCCTGTAGCCTAAGCAGAGGCTGATGGCACTGTGGGCTCCACAGAAAGCCCTCCCCTCACCTGGGATAGATGGGGGGCAGGGAGTGTGGCCTCTTCTCCAAGCTCCCCAGCAGTGGGGTCATCCTTGGGGCTGGGAGGTAGGCTAAGGAAGCTGCAGGGCCAGCAGCAGGCGGGGCGAGAGCAGAAGGTGCCCTGGCAGGTGGTGCGTCAGGGCCACAGCTCGAGGAGGTTTCTAAGGGAGAAAGAAAGAAAGTACTGTTCTCCCTTGTAGGAGAATCCTTTCCAGGGGCATCACTGAGCATGGGGGCAGTGGGCTCAGGGACTCTGGGGAGGTCCTGTAGAAATGCTTCCTTTCAATCTCAACACTCACTGTTCTCAAATTCCACTGAGGACCCAAGAGGTGGATTTCTCAGAGGAGAAAGACCAAAAGAAAACCAAAAGAAACTGTCTCTGGATTGTGAAATTACCCTATATTCCTTACCAGTCTTATCTTCCAAGACCTTGCAGAGCCATTGTATGGAGGCTTTTTTCTCCTGGTCTTGGTCTTCAGCCATGATGGAATAACCAGGTATGGGAGGGGGAGGCTACCAGGAGAACAAGGAGAAGCCAAGTCAGTCAGAAGGAAGGTAAAGAACCCTGTACTGACCGTCCAATTCCTAAGCCTCAGGGGAGCCCGGCTTGGGTGGGCAGGGTCGGATGGGCAGACCATACCAAGGTCAGCAGGACCCCTCGGCTGGGGGTCACCGGCAGTTGGAACTTCATTCTATGTGGCCAGGAGCTGCAGGGTGGAGCTGGCGCATACTGCTTCCTACATGGGGCTGTATGTGCAAATAAAGTGATCAGACTTTCTTCCTCCTCTCTTCCAGAAATGGAGAAGTTTGTCTTTCCAGCCTAGTTTTTACTACAGAACTTTGACTAAGTGTCTCTGAAATTCTATTTTCCATGGTTTGGGCTCTTGAATGGTGTTGGCAAGATTATTTCTAACAGTCAAGAAGACATGAAGTGGTAATTGCTCCAAATGTGTGCACACGGTTGCTTACTGGACAGAAATTGCCTGGACTGCTCAGATTCCCCCACCTGGGCTTCCCTTACCCCGAACATCCCAGGGGGCCTGGGTCATGCTCTACGAGTCTGGGCCACCTTTCTCCCTCACCAGACCATAGAACCCAAAGAACGGGAATGTTTGTATCTACCATGCCCACACAAATCACGGCCCAGTACGTGTTTCCATTGGGTTGCAGTCCATGCGCCCTCCGTACACACTGCCGCCAACACATGCCACACATTCATCCACTTACCCTGCTCTCCCTGGGGCTCCATGTGGGCCAGCATAGGAGCAGAGGGGCCAGAATGACACATGTCCCCTTCTCTGTAGGAGGAAGAGGCACAATTAAGTTTAGAAAGTACTGGATAAGTTCTTATACCTTTCTCACTACCAAGTGGCCAAAGTCAAGAACAAACATGACTAAGATCTAAGTGTGTCAAGACAATGAAAATAAGGCATCAAAGAAAATTCCTAAAGAAATGAAGGGAGGAAGTTCAGAGAAGACACAGACACCTTTATCTTAAAACAAGCAGCAAACAATCTCCAGAACCTTACATACAACCTGCAAAATTTCTGAGAGTTCTAATCACACCTCTGCCTCTAAGAAAGCAGCCTCCTTGTAGGTCACCTAGGGGGTCAGTGGGTGTCTAGAATGTGAAGCCTGCTGCCCCCTCCCATCAGTCACTCTGTTCACTCTGTCCTGTGCAGCCCTTCCCCTTACAACCTGCCCCCACACTGCAGCCTGAGGGGGAGCAGAGGCCAGTGTGGTCAGTAAGTGGCAACTGCAAGAGGTGAGAGCAGAACAGATTGGCACCGTCTCTGCCCTTTAGATGTGAGCTGCTTTGAGTCTCCAAATGAGAGTCTCAGATAGTCTAAGAGCCAAGGAAATTCCCCTCTTTTCCTACCCTCTCATTAATCCACAAGGCAAATCACTGATTACCTTATTTTCCCTGCTGGCCTCTCTGCTCCCTGCCAGCAGAACGAGGTGTGGCTGGAGGAGGGTGAGGACCTGGGACGTCTTCTCTTCCAGAGATAAAAGCCAAACACAAGTTATGTGACTGACCCTATGTAATAACTAAGGATCTGACCTTCCACATAATTCTGTGGCTCTAACCCATCACTGTATATAAAGTCTCCTTTCCAAGTGACTAAAAAACATTTCTTTGTGAGTAGGGGCTTCTGGAAAGTGAGTCAATTGCCAGTATTAACTATGGGGAATGAAAGCAGAAAAAGTAATGGAATGCTACTAAATGGCCGAAGAGTGAGTGTGCTTTCCTAACGTCCTGACGAGTGGGATGTCATGTGCAGGGATGGCTGAGAGCGAGCTGATGCATACAAGGACACTCTGTAGTAGTCCGTGGGAGTGACAAAGGGACACTCAGAAACTCTTCCAGGGAAGATAAGCCAGTAAGCTAGTTTAGACTTGCTTTCATTAAATTTTCAGTTTTATTTTATTAAATTAAAAAATATGCTATTGTGACACTTGTGACTTTTGCAGCATCTATGGTAGTCACTGTCACATGGTGATTATCCACACAGCCTTCCATCCATGACCAGCCAGGGCTGAGGATAATCCAGTTCAGCAATTAGGGGAAAAGTGTTTTTTCTCTATGTCACAGACTGTGCATACACATACAACATAGACGTGATAAAAGATTTACATTTAGAAGCGTAACAAACAAAAGGACTCTAACCAAACACACCAGCTGTTAGATAAGGTTGGGTAGGGAGAGACTGTACCAGAGAGAGAAGACAGAAAACTGACAGACTGTTACATAAAACTAAAAACCTTTCTCTATAAAAATATTGTCACTTTGGAAACAGACTTTACTGTACACCCTTTGTGCCATTTGAATTTTCAACCATACTAGTGTTTCCATAAACTATACATAAAATAGGAAACCAAAACACCCCGAAACAAAAACAAAACCATAGGCAACATTAAATGATAGGTCATTTCAATTAAACTGATGAGTTAAAATCTGTAACATGAAAAAATGGAGTCTCGCAATTCCATATGAATATAATGAACATGACAAATGGAAAGTGGGCAAGGAGTATGTAACAGGGCAACTCATAAAAACAGTCTATGTCTCTGGCAGGTAGTTGCTAAGTCTGAAGCTCTGAGTGTGAATTATATCCCCTGAAATTTAAACGACCGTACTTATTTAAAATCATAGTAACAGGAGGCACTTCCTGAATGTTTACTATGGACAAGGCAAACTCCTGAACACGTTATATGGACCACCTCACAGCTATCTCATAAAGTAGGTCAAAATCATTATTTCCATAAGTGTACAATATTACCTTCAGATTTTTTGTTGCATGTATTAATTACATACCATTAATGCTCAAAAAAAAGGGTCTAAGAGACATGTGAACCAAATGCAATGAGTTTATTTTTGGTCCCTGATTCAAATAACTATAATAAGACAGGGTAATAAGGGCAAGTTGGAGTCATAATAACTAACATTAAGTCATTATTATTCAGAGGAATAGAGGTATTGTGGTTATTAATGTTCAAAAAGTTTTAAAAATACACTGAAGTACCTACAGGGGAAACAACATGCTTGTACTTTAAACACAAGAGCAAAACCAATTTGGGGTGGGGGTGTTGATGGAACAGAACTGACAAAACACTGTTAACTCCTGGAGCTACATGGAGGGTGATGATGATATGTTTCCTTCCTGTTGTGTATGTATGGCATTTGACGCACACCCGTAAGAAGGGGCAATGACTGTGTAACCGATGGGTCTGCTGTGATCACTGGTTGAGGAAATGCATGTAAAGTGCTCAGCAGAGGGCCTGGTGCAGAGTAAAGACTTTGTACTATGATCCTTGCCACGGCCATAACTGCCGGGCTGGGGCCTTCATCTCCTATATTTGTCATTTATCATTAACGTGTCATTTATATAACTCAAAGAGCCTTCTGTATGGATGAAAACTTATGTCAAATTCTTTCTCCTCTAAAAAACCTCCTCCACACATGTGTTATTTTTTTCAAGCTCCTATATAGTGGGTGCCCACTTACTGACAAGCACTGTAGTGTGTGCTTTTCAAATGTTACCTTCAATCTTTACAACAATCCTTTAGAGATGAGAAAAAGAGAGTTTAAGTCATTTACCTGTAAAAGAGTCTATAGCTACTAAGTGTCAAAGCCAAGATTTGAACCCAAGTATTTCTGGTAACAAAACTTGATCTGTTCTCCAGTCTACACTACATCGTTTCTAAAAAGAATTATAACCACTTATTTTAAAAGCTTTCATTAAATTTCCAGTGCCTATAGGATGAATTTATGACCCAATGCAATCCAGACTCAATCTACCCTTTTAATCAAATTAGCACCATGTTTTGAATTAGTCATCCTTTGTTCATTTATCTATAATAGTGGCTCTGTCTTGTATCAGGTTTCCTCATAAGCATTCTGGGCTTTCTAGTTGGTTCCACTGGACTGTAGCGATCATTCAAGGGTTGGTAACTGCTGTTAGCTTAGAGGTGATCTCAGCATCTGACAGAAGGTGGCTAGTAAACACTCCATAATCAACTAATAAATGCAAAGAACCCACTTCTCCCACACCACCAGGTGCATGTACATGAGAGATCCCTCCAGTGGAGTTGTATGAACTGCTAATGTCATTGCGGATGGATGTGCGGATGCCACATGTGCAGGTGTTGGATCTCTTACCCAAGTGGCCATCTGACCTCTGGGCATCAACACCACTCTTCGGAGGACTAGGCCTAAAAGGGAAATAAAAGGGAAAAACACAGATGTGCTACTGAAAGGCAACAGCATTGTTTTAAGGCTTCATCCCATGGTCACAAAATCTTCCTAATGTAATGAAAAAGGATAAGGTTCTTAATTTTACTGTGAATACACCTAAATATATCTCACAAAGTCAGAAAGGGAAGCTAAGTATTTTAAAAATTAAATGTATGATTCTACTTATATGTACTCTAGGAAACGCACACAAAACTATAGTGACAGATGGGGGATCAATGGTTGCCTGTCACCAGGGGCAGGATGAGAGGCAGGTTTGAAGGCTTTACCAAGGGGCATGGGGAATCTTCTGGCAGTCAGGGTGATATTCATGACCTTGAATGTGGTGATGGTTTCACGGGTGTGAAATTTAGACAAAATAGTTATTGTAGCAAGGTAATCAAAATGTTCCTCTCTGATTTCAAAGAGTAAAATTTACAGGAGAATAATTCTGATAAGTATACATGTCAAAATTTATCAAATTGTACACTTCAGAGTCAATTATACCTCAAAAAGCTGTTAAAAAAAAACAAGGCACCAACCACTTTTTTTAAGATTCAAACTGAAACAGAAATTCCCTAAACATCTTTCCTGTGAAATAGTCATCCAGCCTTTGTGACAGCACAGACAGCTCACTATCTCCTGGCTGATGAATGACAACCATAGACCAGTTCATTCCTACACTGGATGAAAACATACTTCCTCTTTCACTTACTTCACCTATGGATCCTACCTGGAGCCTAACCTAGCAAATTGTTCTTTCCTGTGAGACTGCTTCAGTTTTTTGCAGAGAATTATCCTTCCCTCCCTCATTTCCTTGAGCCCCTGAGGTTTTCTCCCCTGGCCTAGCACTTATGTACTTTTACAAACCCTCACCCACTACACCACAACAACCGTGACATTTGACTTGCTTCACTCGCAATGAATTTCGGTTTGGGTCTACCTCCCCTGCTATGGCAGCACGGCCAACAAGCAGACCTCCACAGACAGCAGGACTCAGGCCTTCAGAACGAACACTCACCTGCCTCTCCCTAGTCTGTGTTCCTCTATCAGCACAGAGTAGGAGCATGTTGAACTTTTTGGGCAGCCATGTCATAGTACTGACTCAAATTAAAAATGTATGTTACCCCAAACCTTTTCACACACATTTCCAGCCTCTTTCCCTCCCCGCCAATTCTTCCTCAAATATAATTAAGCTCAAATGCAGAAATCTAACATTTTTCTTACATTTCGTACTGTTGCATTTTATCCATTGCACAACCCTTGTGATCTCTTTGTTACATACTTGGTTATTCAATGTATCTACAAACCCTCATAGCCTTAGCATTCTTTATGCATATTGATGAAAAATAGTAAAAGGAATTAGACAAAATAGTTATTGTGGCAAGTTACTAAAAATGTTCCTCTCTGGTTTGAAAGAGGAAAATTTACAGGAAAATAAGTCTGATAATGACTTTCTTTTAAATAGGAAATCTCACCCAGATGGATTCTCACTTACTTACCCACACAAGCAGCAGGGCCTCCACTGGCCCCCACGGGCCTAGAAGCTGAGTGTCCACTCCCACTGCTTTCAGGGTGCCTGCAGCAAATCACAAACCCGCAATTAGATGATAGGACTGTTTCTTTAATGCATACTCTCATGTTCCCGGGATCTGATACTCATTCTATGCAACATAAGTTCATGCTAAACAAGAAAACGTTGTTTCACGTCTCAAAGATTCAGGAAGGTAAATTTATTCTGGGACTGTCCTAATCTAATAAGAAAAGTACAAAAATGCTTCAAGACCTTTTGAACTCTTCAAGTGTACTGATTATTTGCTAACTTCTCACCAAAGCACTTCAATCACAAATTTAATATCCTACCATCTATAAATTAAAGACAGAAAAACACTTCAGTGACCCACCTACACACATCCCCCAGTGCTCTCATTTAGTTCAGTCTGTAAGGGAAGAACTTCACTAATCACACATAAGGGCCCATGGAAAGGTCATACAGAGCCCTCGGTTAGAGGCTCACTGGGGTCTAGAAAAATTACCAACCTGGAGAACATGAGAAACCTGTTTTGACCATAATAATAGTTATTTTCTCTCTGACCTGCACAAGAATCCTTCAATCTTTTATGATAAGTCATCATAAATATACACCCAAAGTCAAACATTTTAAAAACCTGAATGTTCACCTTTTCAAATAAATGTACTTATCAAGGATCTAGTGTTGTCATTGAAGTTTTGAATTTTGTTGTATCACTCAGCCACTGCGACCAAATGAAAAAACAAGTTTTTTAACCTAATCATCTTTATCAGCCAAGTTATATCCATCAAGGAGGCTTCCTGGGGACACCTCTTTCAGCTCAGCTGATACAATTTATTGGTCCAAAGAAAAAAAAGAAAGAAAACCTATTATAGTAGTATGCGTTAAAGACAGAAGATATTTTCACCTGAAGTAGGGATATTTTAAGTGATTTACCAAGTATTCTGTGAAACCTATACCGTATTAAGGTTCAGAGCTTTAAGAACTGAAAGAAGGGAACAGTTCTGTCAGCACATCTCATAGCAGAGGCTAAACGGAGGTGGGACATGATTGACACACACCAAGGTGTTTCAAGAGGTCAAACACCTTGCTTTTTGGGTGTTGAGGCATATGAGATCCATGAACCCATTTAGGACCTAAGGGAAAAAAAGGATTTCAAACTCAAGTCCTCCACCCTGAATAGCCAAAGCAATCCTGAGAAGGAAGAAGGTGGGATGGGATTATGCTCACTGACTTCAAGCTGTACTACAAAGCCACAGTAATCAAGACAATGTGGTACTGGCACAAAAACAGACACATCAACCAATGGAAAAGACCAGAGAGCCCAGATATAAACCCAAGCATATATGGTCAATTAACATATGTTAAAGGAGCCATGGACATACAGTGGGGAAATGGCAGCCTCTTCAACAACTGGTGTTGGCAAAACTGGACAGCTACATGCAAGAGAATGAAACTGGATTATTGTCTATCCCCATACACAGAAAGAACCTCGAAATGGATCAAAGACCTGAATGTAAGTAATGAAACCATGAAACTCTTAGAAGATAACATAGGCAAAAATCTCCTGAATATAAAGATGAGCAACTTTTTTCTGAATGCATGTCCTCGAGCAAGAGAAACGAAAGCAAAAATGAACATATGGGACTACATCAAACTTAAAAGCTTCTGTACAGCAAAGGACGCCATCAACAGAACAAAAAGGCATCCCATAGTATAGAACATACTTGTAAATGACATATCTGACAAGCGGTTAACATCCAAAATATATAAAGAACTCACATGCCTGAACACCCAAAAAGAAAACAACCCGATTAAAAAATAGGCGGTGGATATGAACAGACAATTCTCCAAAGAAGAAATTTAGATGGCCACAGGCACATGAAAAGCTGCTCCACATCGCTCATTATTAAGGAAATGCAAATAAAAACCACAATGAGATACCACCTCACACCAGTTAGGATGGCCGGTATTGAAAAGACAAAGAACAAAAAATGTGGAGGAGGATGTGGAGAAAGGGGCACTGTCCTACACTGATGATGGGAATGTAAGCTAATTCAACTATTGCGGAAAGCAATATGAAGGTGCCTCAAAAAACTAAAAATAGAAATATCATTTGAGCCGGGAGTTCCACTCCTAGGAATTTACCCAAAGAACATAATTTCTCAGATTCAAAAAGACATATACACCCATATGTTTATTGCAGCACTACTTACAATAGCTAAGATATGGAAGCAACCTGTGTCCAACAGCAGATGAATGGATAAAGAAGAGGTGGTACATATACACAATGGAATACTATTCAGCCATAAGAAAAGAAAATTCTGCAATTTGCAACAACGTGGATGGAGCTGAAGGATATTTTGCTCAGTGAAATAAGCTAGGCAGATAAAGAGAAGTATCAAATGATTTCCCTCATTTGTGGAGTATAACAAGGAAGCAAAACTGAAGGAGCAAAACAACAACAGACACACAGACTCCAAGAAGGAACTACGGGTTACCAAAGGGGAGGGGTGGGGGGGTCGGGAGAAGGGGTTGAGGGGTAGTATGATGGGCACACATGGTGTGGGGGGATCATGGGGAAGACACTGTAGCACAGAGAAGACAAATAGTGACTCTGTGGCATCTTACTACACTGATGGGCAGTGACTGCCATGGGGTGTGGGGGGACACGATAACACGGGTAAATGTATAACCACATTGTTTTTTCACGTGAAACCTTCATGAGAGTGTATATCAATAATACCTTAATAAAATAAATGAATTTAAAACAAGAAACAAATCAAGTCCTCGGTCTGGGGAGGGTCAGCGTATCTTACCAGCAGGAAGGACTCCACGTGGATCGGAGGAAAGGAGTGGGGACTGAGGGGTGAATGGGATCGCGGTGGGCAGAGGGAGCCGGCAGGGCGGGGCTTGAGGGGAGGACGGGGCTTGCTAGGAGGGCTGGGCGGGCGGTTGGGCTGCCACTCTGCAGGTCCCTGGCCTCCGGGGTGGGGGTGGGCTGCGGGCGGCAGAACCAGCTGAGCAAACTTCCCATCAGGAGCGATCAGCAGGGTCTGTCAGTTGAGCGGCGGCTGTGGCTCTACTGGACTCCCTTCACTAGCGCACCTTGGCCAGAGGTGAGGCGGGCATTGTGTGCTGGCGGCGCGCGAGGGCAGGTTGCCAGGTGATGGCACGCGAATGCAATCTCGGAGCTCGCGGCTCGGTCCCCGCCCCTCCCACGGGAGTCCGCGCGTGGGACAAAAATTACACCCACCCCTATGCTGCCTTGAGCACCTTGACCAGGTTTTCGTTTTTTTTTTAATTTTTTTTAATGGGTTTCTCCCACTTTATTTCTCCCTTTGACTGATTTTGGCTTCAAAGGTTATTTGCCCTGGGCTGGGACCATATTTTCCCCCAGAGTTACACTGGTAAAATAACTGACATACTTATTTTTTTTGTCTTTGTGTGCGAGTGGGGGGATATTAAGGTATTATTGATATACACTCTTAGGAAGGTTTCACGTGAGAAAACAATGTGGTAACTACATTTACCCATATTATCAAGTCCCCACCCATACCCCAATGCAGTCACTGTCCTTGGGTGTAGTAAGATGCCACAGATTCACTGTTTGCCTTCTCTGTGCTACATTGTTTTCCCCGTGACCCCACACACCATGTGTGCTAAACATAATACACCTCAATCCCCTTCACAGAAACCCTTCCAACCTGTCTCTCCAGCCTTTTTCCAGATTCACACTACTTTTTTGGTGTGACCCCATGCATCTCATGCATGCATGCACACATTCACCAGTTCCTTCCCTGAGCACAAAACCAGGGTCTTACTATTCTGAGGACAGGGACCACAGACTTGCAGGAGACTGTGAATGCAAAAATGAAAAACGGACTAAATCAAGAGTAGCAAATGATGGACTTCTTCCTAACCAATTATAGGGCTGCCTGGAGCACTGTGTGGAGGATTCTGAGGCTGAATCTAGGCTTAGCTGCAAAGAGTGTTGTAATCAATTAGTGATGTCTGCCATGAGCACAGGAAAGATGTGGAAGCATACATGCCACTTATACTCAATCTCTTGTTTACAACATCTATAATGTTTGGACAGTCAACAGCTATTCTCAGGAAAAATCAAAGATGATGTCTGGTAGGGCTGAGGGTAGAAACAGATTAGAAGGGGCATTTAGGAGAGCTGGGACCAGTGACAGTTACAGGCTGTCCTCAGCACTGCATTTTCAACTTTCATACCACTGTCCACTTGGATGCATTACATAATGATGCCCCTAAACCACCTTTTGTACCCTGACTGGAGGCTCTCAAACCTCAGCTTACAAAGGAATTTTCTAGCTAATGCCAGTCAGCCAGTGGTTTGGTTTTGGCAACCTGTCTGGTTGTCTGCACTGTGGTCTTTAGACAGTTCATCTGAATATATTATTTTTATTTTTTTTTTAATTTTAACTCACTTTTATACTTCATATTATGTTAATGCTGACAGCAACAGACCTCTGGAATATTTAAAACACTTAAGTTTTTAAAATACATTGAGGTTTGTGTAGCTCATTTCCCCCTAGCTATAAAACGTAAACATTCTTTAGCTTTGTTGTTGGGTTGCGTTTGGGGGCAGAAATCATGTTTCAAGGTAGGTTTACCAGCAGAAGTGATCACATAACCTTTGGCTGTGTATTTCCCAGGAGCAAAGGCGCCAATCTTAGCAAAGCTTGCACTGGCATCTTCAGCTGTTTAAATTTGAAGAGCAGGTCAGCAAAGCTTGTGCTCCCTTCTAGTCCTGGCAAGCGCCACGGAGCCAGCACTGAATGGTAGACGAGGAAACAGGCCAGCATGCTGAGCTGAGATTCCTCAAAGGGCTGCCCACTGAGGTAGGCATGGACACACACATCACCCCCCGCTTGTAGCCACTGGTCCGAAGCATTATCAATAGTGCACTTTACAACAGGGAGGAATTCAGAGTTCATGAAGAGCCCTCACTTAGGGTGATTCTGCTGCCGCTCCTGATGGAGTGTAAAAATGCAGGTATGGCTACCAGGGAAGGAAGAGTAGATCTCCTAAATGTAATAAAGAGATATTGCATCAATTCAGAACTCTAAATAGTGGAGTTGCTTCAAAATAATCATCAGCCACTTAATAAATCATGTCACTGGGGTCGCAGAGGAACAGTCTGCTGCTATATATGTTACTGAAGGCAAAGCAAGGTCACATTTAATCAGGTTGTAAATGGTCCCTTAATGACACCCCAGAGGCCTAGTCCACTCACTGCAGACCCGGCAGAGCATAAGCAGCTTTAGTCTCGTCAAAGTGGTCCTGCAGGTGAGGGGCAAATTCCTGTGATTTTCAGTTCTTATGATTACGTGGTAATGTTCTTTTCCTTAAATTTTGTGAGCCTTGGGGGTTAAGATAGAAATATCATTAATCAGGTCCTGTGCACTCTAATCATTAATCTTCTGCCATACAAAAGGGGAAAATATATAGTGAAAGCAAAAGATTTTAGCCTCCCTGACTTCATAGTCACAAGCTTGTTGACTGGGGTGTTCCTGTTGAAAAGAATCCAGAATTTATGTGAAATGCTGAAGATCTATGATAGATGGTGCCTACAAATTGCAGGAGATTTTATAGCACTGTTAGCTCTCTGGGCAGGAGCCATTAACCCTTATTGACTGCTGGCCTCTAATACTGTATTATTACTAATATCACCTGAGAGTCTTTTAGTATATATTTAACTTACATTCACCTTGTCTGGATTATTATATATGACAGCAGGGGATTGTATTGATTGCATGACGTGTCCATTGAGGTGACTGTTGATTTGGAAACAGGATGCCAAAATCGGTGGGCCGAAATCGCTGGTGCCAAGGTTGTGGGCTAGGGACAGTGTCCGGATGAGATACACTAGCCTTCCAGTCAGCATCAACAGGTCCCACTGACGCCTCACACTGCTGGCTCTTCTTTCCTATTTTCTGAGGACTGGGTTTAAAAAGTCCCTGCTTTGTCACTTACTAACCAAATGACTTACACTTGTACTTGTGTAAAGTACGGTCGCTTGCCTTTCTGTTTGTAATTTAAGTGCAGAGAAGCAGCAGTGGCTTTTCGGTGGTTGTTTTGTGGTCTTCCTGTCCTTTTCAGTCCCTTCAGTGTGTGTATTACCATTCTCCAGGGAAATAATAAGGCATTAACACAAAATCATCATTTGTAATGCTGTAGTGTTTTCTATTTCAGTTTTTCTAGGATCTTAATTTATGTAAAAATAAAACAAATAATAAATCCAAGGGGTTCTGCTATATAAATGTAACATTTCTATTATATCTGTGGTGGTAGGATTTCATTCTGCTCTCTCTTTCATCCCCATGTCCCATGTCCTGAACTCCTTCTTATCCTGTACAGGCCAACACCTAGATCACCTCCTTGGGGAAGCCCTCCTTGACTGCCCCTATAGTTAGCTACTCTGTGCTCCACTATCCTTTGCAGCCCCTGATAACATAATGCATTAATTGTCCACTTACCTATGTGTCTGTCTTTTCTGCCAGTGGGGAAGCCTCTTGAAGCAGAAAAGCCTCCAGCCTATGACTCACTCTTAGTCATATGTTCCAGAGTCTAGCTTGGTGCCTGGTACACAAGAGTGTATTTATGTGAATGAGTGAGTAGGTGGGTGAGTGAGTAAATGAATGAATTAATGAATGGAGTAAAGGACTGAACCACTGGTCAAAGAAACCCTGGGTTGGAAAGGGGCAAGAGGCTACACTAGCCCAGGAAGAATTAAGATCATAGGTATAAGAGCACAGGCCCTTTACCTGGCGAATCTGAGTCTCTGAGCCTTGGGAATCTAGAAGCTGTGCACGTGTCTGTGTCTGCACACATTTGGTGGGAGCGGTAGCAGGTCCAGAGCTGTCATCAGATTCTCAGAAGTGTCCATGGCCCCCAAATGTTGACAAGTTGCTGATCTAAACAGATGGAACAGGCAGTCCCCAGTGAGAGGACACGACCAAGTAATTGGAGGAGAGAATGTGACAAAGGAGGGGGCACAGAGTCCTACAGGGACCTTAAGGAGAGGGCACAGCCCCGAGGACAGAAAGTCCTACAGACTGTGAATGTATCACTGTTTCCCATAACAGCTTTTATGGGAGGAAACCCAGGGAAGAAGATTTTGTTTCTTTCACTGACTTGATTTTTACACAGAATCCATGGGCTGCAGGGTCTCTTGGGTTCACTGGGTCCAATCTCCTGCCTCCAAGCAGAACTGGGATGATTCCAGGCAAATCCCTGGGTCTCTCCTGCCCCAGACAGCTTCCCTCCCCTTGCCCTCAGCCTCCTCTCTTCTCCCCTTTTCTATCCTCTCCCATCTTATCTGTGTCTTTGAAAACTTAATTTTCTTCAAGAGCAGTGGTTTTAAAAAATGTGGGTCTTGGCCCATTGCTGAATGATGGCATAAATGTAGAGAGTCATGACCAGCTTTCCAAAAAAAATGAAATAAAGTATAGAAAATATTGAGTGCATCACACATAAAAGAATATTTTGTGAAACTTCCTGTTCTAGCTCAATGCATACAGGGTTGTGATATCATATATATCTTTTTGTGGGTTATAGTAAAAAATGATTGAAAAGCATTGATCTGAAGCATCATTGGAGGCACTTAACAGATACTCGCTGAATGGCCTGGGCCTTCTGGAGAGGTAGTGAGAGGTGATGTAGGAGAATAGGCTATGTTAGGGGTTCATGTCTTAATGCTGCCCTGGGAAGCTCTTTGCTCCCAGTGAGAAGTTAAGGGGCTGTCACATTGCCCACCACCGTCACACTTCTTGATTCTTTCCTCTCCTCACCTGGGCAGGTTGTATATGTCACCGCGACATTCCCCTATGTCATGCTTCTGATCCTCCTGAGCCGTGGACTCACGTTGCCAGGGGCAACTGAAGGCATGAAGTTCTACCTGTACCCTGACCTCTCCTGGCTTTCCGACCCACAGGTAAGCATTTCTTGCTGGGTGCACAGTTGTCTGCCACCAGCAGGAAGCCTTCCGCAGACCCCTGCCTCCAGCCACATGAGGCTCAGTGGCTGAGAGAGCACTTGGAAGGCTGCAGAACCCTTTTCACAATAATAATTTCCAATGCATTAATTAAATACATAGGAAATCAAATGTATTGAAATACAACCACCAAAACAGTAAAAAGGACAAATTTATGACATAGTAATAATATATATACTTCCTTATCAGTACATTAAATAACAAGATTCAGCAGCAACGGGTCCAATAATTTCCACAATTTCAAAGCAGCAATGCACATAAATGATATTTGGACATATCTATTCTGTGATATGAAAGTGCCTGAGATTTCTACAGCCAGCAATACTGTGGTCTGTTGCCTGTACTCATATTTGAAGGAAATGCTAAATTTCAGGTAGGGGTTAGTGAAAATAGAAACAATTTTTTCCCCACCTAAGATCATGGTCCCTGCAGCTGGCATCTCAGTAGAGAAACCGGGTCTGAGATTGATTTTCTTTGTTGAGGTAGTTCACAGAAAGAAAATAATTGGTGGAAATTGGCTAACGTGTTAGTTGTCTCTGGTGGCACTGGCTGTTCTAAACGGGCACTTTTAGCTTATGCCTAAGCTCCTCTATGTGGGCGGTGGTGCTCTGTGCTTGGAGATATGTGAGACAAGAGATGAAAATAGGGCATCTTACCAGCCCAGGAAGTTTTCCGCGTCACTTTTTTAGAAGCTCCTGGGGAACTTTTGAGAATCCCAATTCCCAGAGCACAAGCCAGACCAATTAAATTAAACTCTCTGGGGGTGGGTCCCAACTATCCGTGTCTTTTAAAGGTCCCCAGGTAATAACCTGCTCAAAGCTACATGAGTAGGTGAGAAGGCACCCATTTTTCTATTGAAACAAACAGATGATGCACTAGAATGTGGAATCTGTGTTCAGTAGACCACTGAGGCTTGCAAGAAACTTTAAGCCCGTGGTCTGTGGCTTCCAGCCACCCACTGTTAGAACTTCGGTGGAAATGTTTGTGAAGTTCTACTGAACGCAATTCAAATGTATCTCTTCCCGGTGAATTACAGTGCATGATAGAATGAAAATGTGTGCCCATTTCTGCCTCGGTTTGCCATTCCATGAGGGGCCCCGAGGCTCAGGGCTCCACCAGGTACCTGACAGCAGCATCCAGCATTGCAGGCAGCATCCCTAGGAAGAAGGAAATTAGCTCCTGACTGTTGGCCTCACCACCTCCAGCCTCTGATAGTCAAAGGCTCAGTTGGAGAAGCTATTTCAGAAATGTATTTCCAGAATCACTGGTCTGTGTATTTTTGTTAGATCCACAAATCGCTGCCTTGATACAGGATAAATTTCCTGTCTCTCCTCTGCTCATGAGCTTCCTTATCCTGGTCTTCAAGGTCAAGAGCATCACCCAGAGTTTCCAAATCTGACTGAGCATCAGAACCCCTTGGAACACCTTAAAAATGCATTTCAAGGGGTCTGAGAGGGCACCTAAATGGGTTCTTTTAGCTTATGCCTAAGCTCTGTATTATTCTGTATTATTAAGCTTTAGAGGGGGTTCTGGTGATCAGGAAAGGTCGGGAGAAACTGATCAACACCTACAACTTTAGAATCTCATCTACACATATACACATGTGCATGAGCACACACACACCACACACACACATCACACACGACACACACCACACACACCACACACACATATCACACACCACACACAAACACATCACACACCACACACAACACACAACACACACACACACACCACACACACCACACACACCACACAAATCACACACACACACCACACACCACACACACCACACACACACACCACACACAACACATACCACAAAAACACACAATACACACACCACACACACACACATCACACACCACACACACACACATCACACACACACCACACACCACACACACACACACACACATCACACACCACACACACACACATCACACACCAAACAACACAAACAACACACACACCACACACACCTCACAAACACATCACACACCAAACTCACACACATCACACACCACACACACCACACACAACACACACACCACACACAACACACACACACACCACACACACACACCACACACACACACATCACACAACACACACACCACACACACAACACACACACATCACACACCACACACACCACACACACACAATATCACACACCACACACACCACACACACCACACACACACACACAGCACACACAACACACACCACACACAACAGACACACCACACACACCACACACACACACATCACACACCACACACACACATCACACACCACACACACCACACACAACACACACAACACACACAACACACACACACATCACACACCACACACACACATCACACACCACACACACCACACACAACACACACACCACACACACCACACACACACACATCACACACCACACACACAATCACACACCACACACACCACACACAACACACACACACACAACACACACACCACACACACCACACACACACACATCACACACCACACACACAATCACACACCACACACACCACACACAACACACACACACACACCACACACACCACACACAACACACACACATCACACACCACACACAACACACACAACACACACACAACACACACCACACAAACACACATAACAAACCACACACACACAATACACACACCACACACACCACACACACACACATCACACACCACACACACCACACACAACCCACACACACACACCACACACAACACACACACAACACACACCACACACACCACACACACACACCACACACACACCACACACACCACACACACCACACACACCACACACACACACACACCACACACACCACACACACACACACACACACCACACACACCCACGCACCACACACACCACACACACACAGACACACACCGAACACACACCACACACCACACACACACACTACACACA